>CAEFZY010036313.1:0-61058 GCA_903066815.1 Brachyrhaphis roseni
TCGAGGAGCACATCTGAGTCCATGATGTTATTAGGCGTGCCTCACCGTTCGGTCTGGTCGGGTCCTTCTGTCATGAAACGCTGCGGTGTGAGGTGGTGAGGCAAACGCTGGAGACCCAGGTAAGTGAATATTGAAGATTTAATTGTGAAACGAAACAACAAACAGTCCACAACTGTGGCAGCACTGCATCGCAGGAACACAAGGGCTAGTAGCAGGTAGCGCACAGTACACGAGTGGAGAAGGCAACAGACAAACTTAGACGAACTTTGACGAGGACCCGACAGAGAACAAAGACAACGGAGGGACTAAATACACAGGGAGGCAATCAGGGATACAAGACACACCTGGGATCAATCGAGGGGAGACAGGACTACAAGGAGAGCACAGAGACACAGAACTAGACATGAACTAAACACAGAAAAACACGGATCATGACAGAAACATCAGGGTCGGCTTACTTTTTGTTTTCTAGTACGCGCTTGGCCTACTAGAACGTCTACATTCAAGCAAGGAAGAACAAACGGTTTTGTGTCTGAGGGCTGGATCTCTGAACCTTCGAAGCTTTTATTTCTCAGGAGAACAATTTCATTTGGGATGACTTAGAGAATCTTAATTTCCATAATTATTTACAGCATCGGTCAAGTCTGCCCTCAGAAGCTGACATGCTCGTAAATATGTTATAAAATGTTATGGTGGTAGTGTAAAATACTCCGAGACTGTTTCTACCATTCAGTATGAATGGAGCTGTGTAAAAATGTCTGCCTTGGTCACGTTAGCTTACAAAACCTACCACAAATGGCTTCAGCATGAACCGAGAAAACTATTATGCATTTGCATCACAAATTGACAACCAATAGGTTTGTGCAGATACTGAATATCCTCTACCACCATAAACAAGCATTTGGCTTCTTACAGATTTCTTCTGTTCTTATTGTTTTGGTTGTAACTACATATATCAGAACATTTTAAACAAATAGATAAATTGATGAGCAAATTAATTAAGGGGAAAAATCAATATAAACCATAAAATCATGACTGAACAACTAACCATGTCGGTAAGTTCTACGATTGGCGCCAGACCTGTAGAATGAAGAACTCAATTAAAAGAACCCGACTGACAACATGAAGCAGGCTGGCAGATCTCAAAAAGCAACTCATCATGCGCCGATCTTAAGTAGTTCAACAACAGAGCCATTTCTAAAGCTCTCCTGAACCGCAGTCAAAACTGTTATCCACAACCAGGAGAAAACATCGAATAATGGCAAACCTTACCAAAATTACTCCAAAAGTGCATGAACAACTGATCTAGGAGGTCACAAAATAACTAATGACAACATATAAAGCACTGCAGGCCTCACTTTCCTCTGTTAAGGTCAGTGTTCAAGATGGCCTCCTATAAACTGCTGAAGTAAAAGAAAACAAAGGCCCATCCTCAGAGATCCTGTGTACAGAAGAGAAAAGAGTGGAGGGTTTTTGAAGGTCTTCATCCTATTACAACTGGCATAAAGCTAACAGAAAAGAACATCACATTGACAGTCAAATAGAGTGATGGTGGATTGAATTCTGTTCCCTAGAAGAACATCCTGCAGGAGAATGTCCAAATATTGGCTTGTGGTCATAAGCTCAAGCTCTCATGGGTTATTCAGTAGGACAATGAGCAAAAGTTCATAAGCAGGTCTGCCTCTGGAAAATTTTGGAGGCGTTTTAGTTAAAGTCTGCATTTAGTTCTGGTTGAGATTCGGTGTCATGACTTTAGAAAGTTGTTCCTGCTTGAATGTCCTCCAATGTGACGGATCTGAAACAATTCAGCAGAGAAGAAATGGTTGAAAGTCCTCCCCAACAATGTCAAAGACTCATTGCCGATTGTAGCAAGTTATTCGGTACAGGGGACAATCACATTTTCACAAAAGGCCATGTTGGATTAGATTCCTTTTTGCCCTAAGTAAATGAAATCATGGCTTCTCTTACGTACCTTCTTGATGGAACTACTTTTCAACAATCCTGAAATGTCACCCATTCCTTATTTGATTCATCGCTTAACCACCAATTCCGTGTTTTGAACTTAATCTATTGCTGAAAAGTTCAATAGTTATGCAAACCTTTACCAGCCAGCCACAGCACTTTTCAACAACAAATCCAATTCTCCCATGCTCACACAATCACACATCAATTTGCAGACAGGCAACGGGTAATTCAGTGTCTTGCCCAAGGACACGCAGGACAGGTTAACAACCGCTCTTCCCTGCTGATCCACAGGCAATCTAGGTGTTTATATGAGACAAGCAGGGAGTGAGGGACGGTAATAGCTGCTAAGACCCTGTTCGACACACATCAGTTGCACACGGACCTGTTTAATACAGCTGCTGGCAGTGAGAAGCGTTGAGGGGTTAGTAGTGAAATAGCCTGAGCACATGAGCTGTTTACTTCGGGCTGAGCTCAGCAGAAGGATTAAATTAGGAGCAGTGAGAGGCTGAGTGGGGCTAATTGGAAGAGACAGGACCTGGTCAGTGTCTCCGGGTCCAGC
This sequence comes from Brachyrhaphis roseni, assembly GCA_903066815.1. Lineage (NCBI taxonomy): Eukaryota > Metazoa > Chordata > Actinopteri > Cyprinodontiformes > Poeciliidae > Brachyrhaphis > Brachyrhaphis roseni. The sequence continues at coordinate 2,525 of CAEFZY010036313.1, forward strand.
TGGCTGCAGTAACACGGACAACTCCTCTCACATTCTGCTAACTTTCACTTGAGTGGTGTTGACTGGTTGTCACTGAGCCACCGCGTGCCTTTTTGTCGCTTGACAGCTTTTCAAATGCAAATGATGTTGAACCTGTAAATCTTCTATCGAACTGTTTGACCTCCCAGGATTTCTCTTGAGCAAAGCCAACTCACTTTATGAAAACTTTTGCCATTAAAGGTGCAGTATATAACTTTCATCAAGTACGTATAAGTATGTTACAACAAGAAAAATGGAGGATAGCATTGTGCTGCGTTGTGCTACTTAATCTGTTCAGTTTAGCACAATTTCTGATAAGGAATATATGTTTTACATGTGAGACATTTACAATGAGGTGGAAGCACATTCAATGACATGCTAAAATCACAGTGCCATCTACTGGCCTGGCATGACAACTACAGCTGACTCAAGGTGTCTTGGAATTGCCGATCAACATCCGAAAAAAATGTCAGTTTCCAGGCAGCGGTCTTGTAAAAATCAACCTCAGATCTCTACTACATGAAGAAGTTATGGAGACTAGATAATAACTTTTATTACTACTTTAACAATACTTCCCTTTCGAAATTCTGAACTATTCCTTTAAGAGCTGTCCTTCTTCTTTCACCCCTTTCCCACATGAGTCCACAAGTGGCTCCCCCTGTTTACATGTTGGTGCTGAATCCTAATGTGGCGCTGTCCTGTGTGAGAAGGAGGAAGCAGGACCTGAATGTGACCATCAATTTCAGCCAACAATGGCGTCCATAGAGAAGTCAGGAGAGAATGAGGGAAACATCTTTCACAAGCAAAGCTTGCCAAGTGGAGAGGAAGAGTCTGCTGTAATGTGCAACATAACAGATCGGACAACACATTCCCCATGAACTAAAAAACGTGTGGGAGAAGAAGGAGAGGAAGGAGGGAAGGAAGCGCGGCGCTCCGACCTGCAGCGGGCCGATTCTGTTTGGTGTGTTAATCATCCAGATTGAATGGCCGCCGTTGGGGCGAGCCACTGCTCACACACTGAACGATCCCCGACACCAGGCAGAAGCAAACACGAGCGGCTCGAAAACTCTCCAGCAAGAGTGGGGAGATGATGCAAACAATCCACTCTCTTACTACAGGTGGGACTGAAGGCCCCGACACCAACCCTTACGCGATCCCGCCGAGCTCTGTTTGGTGAGAATTCAGAGTCGGCGTATGGAAACAAATCATTCCCCAGCTAACGGCTAGAGGTTCAATTAGATGCACTGCCTCGAACGGGCCGATAGAATTCAATTATGTAAAGAACGAGTTACGGTTGAAGGATGGAAATAAACAAGGTGCTCTGATGTTTTATTCATCCCGCACTGCAAAATGCCTCCTGCATTAAACAAGAGCAGCAGGCGAGCTCTGCCTTCAGAGTCTGGAGACTGATTTGTTTAGCTGTTTGCCTCTAGGTTGTCACATTGGAGGGGAAGCAATTTTCATATTTGCATTAGTTTGCTGTCGAGAAGCTAAGACACCTCAGTGGTAACTGGGACAGGATAATACTGCAGCTCTTAGGAAAAGACGCAGAAGACAGTAAGCCTTGCAAATGCATTTATACTAACTTTTATAAAAGAAAATATATATATATTTTTTTCTTTACCAATTTTTGTTAAAACTGTCACTATGTCGTCGGTATATTATGAAATAGATAATCTGTTAAAAGATTATCTGTCTCCCAGCATTGACTACAGAATTACTGCTCAGTCAGAAACAACCAATCAGAGCCAGGAGGAGGGTCTTAGCGCTCTGATTGGTTGCTTTTGGTCGGGAGCGGTGCGTTTCTCCAGATGGCACTAGTAGCTCAGGGAGGAGGTGCAGGACAAAATTGATCTTTTCACAGATCATCTGTCTCATAACGTACTGTCACGGAACAGTTCAACAAATATGTAATAAAAACATTTCTCATAAAAGTTATATACTGCCCACTTTAAGCCAGCTGGAAGAAGTGTGCACCATTGCTTACCCTGCTTCCAAACAAATAGTCCAAGACAGTTTGGAAAAGTTTACTTTAAAGAGTGAGAGAGGCAAAACACAACAGGACCGTCATCAGGCGACGGGTTCAGTAGACCGTCATCAATCCGGTTATGAGGCTCACTCTCAAAGTGTTTCTGTCGCCCAGAGAAACGGGAACCCAGCTCGTCCTCCCAACCTGAGCTGTCCTTTCCCTGAGCGTTGGTTTGTGCTGACCCTCACAGCCTGTGGCATCAGTTTAGCATGCAGAAGAAGAAGCTCTCCAAACGCCCACCACCAATGAATCATACACACACACACAGCATTTAATCTCACCCGCATCACTGACAGTTCGCTTGTTTTACACTCCATAAAGGCGTGAAGTGCATTGCATCAATAGCAAACACAATCGCTTTGCTGACTCGCTCACAAATAAACACTAAAGTTAATCCTAATGAATGATGCGTGGCTTGCTCTGTAAATCCTCATTTTTGTGCATATGGTGACTTTGGTTTGAGAGCTCAGCAGCAGGAAGGAAGCAGGTACGCAGCGTTGCCGCCGGTGTTTCCCCCAACAGGTAGACAAACATTCAGCAAAAACCGAGTTCCTGCACAGAGCTCAGCAAGTTTATCGAGTCGCAACCTTAAAAAGAAAAAAAAAACAAAAAGAGCGATGGAACGCCAATGAGGAAATGAAGATGAGAGTTTGAAAGAAAAACAATCAGACTCTGTTGTTGCTTAGGTGACAAGATATGTTTCCTCACCAGTCGCTCCACAGAGACTGTGGGAGTTTTCCATCTGTTTACTGTCATTTTTACAGACTGATAGAAGGAGTTTAAGTTGCTCCTGGTTACATAAATTTTGTCTGTGAGCTGACGCACGACTAAAGAAAGTCGAAACCTTCATTTTCCAGACTCTTTTAAATTATTCCTATTCATTCTTCACTATGGAAGAGTGAACTGTTGCTGTGAAATCTCAGGTTTCCTCCCAATCTATTCTCAAGAATCAAATATCATGTATCGCAAACCAGATGTATCTCTACACTCCTAATTATGACCAATAGCTGCCAAGCACCAGACAGTCCACTCTGACGTTTTAAACCCGAACCTCGGCTAAAAAAACCCCTCCAGTTCTTCCTTTGTTCTCTTATTGGGCTTTGAACGCAGGCTGTCTGAAAAGGTCAAAAGAGCAGAAAACATGAACCTTGATTTCCCCGCTCTTTAAGCAGCCAGAGCCACAGGTTGAGCGGCTGCCCATACGGAGCGAACAGAGGCCTTGGGTTATGATTGAAACCTGGCGGTTGACAGAATCATGAGAGGACTGACCTTCGCTTTCCTCCCTGCTCCCGGTACCTCGAAGGCATCTGAGCGGTCGCACCTGCTAATAATTTATCGGCCTGATGAATGAGAACAACACACACACACACAGAGAAGGAAGGCAGAGACACACTTGTGTATACAAAAAGATGAAATGTAAAACCTCCTGACACTGACCTCTGCTACACGGATCACAGAAGAAGGCTGACAGTGAGGAGGAGGAACAGGAGGGTGATGATGATGATGAGGGTGGGTTACAGACGGGAACACACGCCGCGAGTGGCAGTAAGCGGCCACGTCTCATCTCGCCCACCTCTCGTGTCACGGGGCTGATGTACAGATGAAAACCCGATCCACTCCGTTGCACGGCGGGGCAGATGTCAGCAGCTGAACGCTCACTCTGCAAGCCGCGCCAGCAGAATGGAGCGCCATTGATTTGCTGCTGCAGGAGCTGAAGGCTATTAAAAAAAAATTTTAAAAAAGGAGAAAATATCTGTGGCCCCCCGTGGAAAGGCCAGCTCATGGCAGGAGGAAAGGAAAATAACAACAGCTTGATGAAAATAGTTGATATGCGGCGAGATGTCAGCAGGCCGAAGGAGGGAGAGCGGGGAGAGTTTAGTCTAGTCTGGGACAGTAAGTATGGAAAAATAACGTTAGGAAAAATCCATCCATGCTAATAGGGATTGTCTTTCGCTCAACACTGAAAGCATAAGAAATATTTGCCTGAAATAAAAATGGAACTTTTTAAATGGTTAAAATAGACAGAAAACTATAGAAATGTGAGTTTTAAAAGGTATTAAATCTGTTAAAGATCTGGATAAGTAAGGAACAAAAAAGTAAAAGTTATGAAATTGGCATCCATCCATCCATCCATCCATCCATCCATCCATCCATCCATCCATCCATCCATCCATCCATCCATCCATCCATCCCAACAGTTTTTTTTTTGCTCAACATTTAAAGCCAAACCATTTTGGAAATATTTACCTCAAATTCAAATAAAGCTTTTATTTATTCTTTAATATTGGACAGAAAATTGGAGTAATTTGAGTCTGGAAAGGTACTGAATTTTAAAAACGTGCCCCAGAAATCTTCCCAGCTCCACCGTACGGCAGAGTTATTCTGTGCCTATTTGGAACGCCGCTCACATTTTGTCTTTAGCCCTGGCGACTTAGCAATGTTCGGCGGAGTATAATGAATGAATGCAGACTGAGACCTTCATCACTGTCACCATGGTTACATAACAACCTCACCACCTTACCCAGCGAGTCCACCTGTCTCTGCCTGCCGTTTCGCTCCGGCCCTCTGGAGTCCATCCTCTCCTGTCCTCACATTCCCCTTCTCGTCTCTCCCTCCACTGCATCCCAACGTCCATCCCTGATCGTCTACGCTTCCCCTTCCTGCTCTCCTTCCGTCTAGTCTGTGTCTGCTCGCCCACTGCCGACGGCCGGGCGGCGCTTTGAACCAGAGGATGAAAGAGCAGCTCCCATAATGAGAGTCTTGATACCAAGAAGTTGTTTAGTTCCAACACACACACACACACACACACACACACACACCCACACACACCCCAGCAGGCTCTGGGTGGAGGAAATTTCCAAGTGAAAAGTTGTTTTTCAGAGCACAGGATTCACAAGTAAACAAGCCACATGTGTGTGTGTGTTTGCAGAGACTAAAATACGACTACACACACATTAGGTGTGACAAAATGCTCTGTCATCACAGGTACTGTTACTTTACCTCTGGTATGGACAGTGAGAATGCACCAGCACTGTAGTCTTTCTATAATTCAAGAAGAAGCATCAAGATACATCTTTTTGCTTCAATAAGACGCCCAGATGCTGAAATTCTTCTGGTAGTTTATCACCAGTTGAGCCAGTCGTTTTGAACATGAGATCAAGCTACTGTTATAAAACCAAAACATGGAATGAAGGAGTGTTGGACGTCCTTCATTCTCGATGGGAGAACACTTCAGATATTGTGACCCTGTTTTATTTTTGTTTTGTTTTCAAGCATCACCACCACTGGAAAAACTACCACCGGCTGAAGTTTAGAGACACGTCACCTCAACCTGGTAGAATCATCTTAATGGCAAGTCATGGAATTGGTAAAAAATAAATAAATAAAATGTTGGTTGTACATTTATTTTACAGTTAGATACACAGCCTATCTAACTGTATTCAGAGCAGCAACTAAAACAGAATAAACACATCCTAAATTTTTGGGAACCAAACTTTCAACATTTGCTACATAAATGTTACATTACTGAATTCAAATGAACCAAAAACCCTGAAAAACCTGTTCATCACTTCGCCTGTGATGGTGCTGCACCATGAACCACTGGAGGAAACGACACGAAAACGTCCAAAAAAGACATGTGAGCGCAACTTCATTCTTCATGAAACATAAATAGACATGGAGTTTCGTCAGATTTTATCAGCTGTAGTCATTCATCAGTCATTTCTCTCGCTGACTCCGGTCTGCTTGCCATTCAAATATGCATTCGAACCGCACCAAATTCCCCTCAACCAAAACCAAGACAAGGTTTGTAGGTTTGCGTATTAACACCTCATCAAACCGACCAGACTTTCTAGGCAAACAAACCAGAACTCCATTAAAGCTGAACAGGCCTTAGACTGTTTCCCTACAGGGGGAGGAAAACCAACACCACAGTGTGTGCAAAATTGAGGATTTTTCTCATTTATTAAAACCAGTAACAGGGTATATGTATATATATTAATACATGTTCACCTAGGGGAAGTCTCTAGAAATGGTTTCAGATCTATTCACATAGATCTGAGTTATATTCTCAGCAACAGAATCAAAGGCAGTGTGTCATAAACTCTATATTGTAAAGACTGATGTCTCTTGAGAGTGTGAAGCATGTTAATCAAACAGATCCATATTATTCTAAGACATGAGCAGCATTCCTTAAACAGACTTGTCTGAACATCTTATCAGCATCATAATCATTCTGGTGATAAATTGCAAAACTAATAGAACAGGAAAGTGGGAGTCCACTTGGGATTTTCTTACTGCCATTAAACATTGGTTTTCCATTCACTATTATGTGACCAGACTCACAACTCTACAGAGCCTCGCAAAAAAATCCATAACAAACTTTTTTTTAAAATATACAAACAGGAACCTCAGTATATTTTATGTAATATACAGACAAATATATGTTTAGTGACCCCATTTCCTGCCTATTTTGAAAAAGTTGAAGGAGAAATATTTTTGGAAGACAAAGTACATAAATCAGGCTGCAACTAAGAATTATTGTAGCAATCAGTTATGTCAATTAATCGATTAATTGCGTTTAAGAAACTGGCACGTTCTGCTAATTTTTTTTTAGGATTATTAGAAATATGTTAAAAGATGCAAATGTACAAATACTTCAAGACAAACATTTCATTGCATGAAACACAGTAACACAGCACCAGTGTCATGTGTATGAGTCTAATGTAAAGCATCATCAGCGGTCAGCATGACCAGAAAAGCTCTGTAGAAATTTAGTCACTTTGTCTGTTCAACACGGTTTTATAAAAAGTTGCCCGATTTTTGTTTAAAACAAGCTTTTGGAAAGAACGGGTTTTGTAACAAAAGTCCAAACTGTAATGAGCACTTTCACCTGTTGAGTTTCATTTCTTATATATATCATCACAACCCTTGGCTGGTTTCCAACACCACGCCAACAGCAGTTTGTTCCTGAAAGGAGCTCATGAAAACCACCTGGGAGGAACAACGAGCATCAGCCTTGAATGTGTTTCGTATTTTGACCGCGTCGAACCATCCGCCTTAATGAACGAGGGGAATGCGAGCAGCTAACAGTGAAACTGTTGCTCTCACAGGCAGAGGTTTCAAGTCGCTGTAAGGGAAACAAAGGAGGAAGGCGGAGGCCGCATTCTTTTCTCGAGGTTTCTATTGTGGTCCGATAAGAGACGAAAGCGCGATACAAGGAAGCATCTGTGTGTGTCTGAAGGCTCAAAGTCCGCCCATTATCGCCCGCAGTGACGTCACGATGCTCTGGATGGGTTTTGTCCAATCGGAAAAGTTGAAACGTTTTGCAATAGTCAAAGCATATCGGCAGATTTTATTTCTGGAACTCTAAAAGGGCTGCAAACCAAAAAAAAGGAAAAAGAAAAAGAAAGAAAGAAAGGGAATGGGTCAATGTTGGTGTGAGTACCGTAATGAAAGCTCCATCGACCCGCAGAGCACTGATCTAAGGTTGTTTGTCCTCCAGTTGACAGATTACCCAGCAGTACTTGCTGCTGAGGAGTCCTAAAAATGGCACAGATGTGAATCTTTCCATTCCACCTTGACCTTTTGCTGAATACGGCGTAGCGCATCAGAATGCCATTACCTCTCCCCGGCTGGTGAAATATTTAAATGGTGGGAAAGGGCCGCTTGGCGTGCGGCACTGAACCCTCGGCTCGTCTCTTTGCCGAAAGTGAAATAATAATAACGGCTGGAGCCCGAGCCGGCTACGGCGCGGTTATCTTGATGTGGGCCATAAATGAAACATGACGGCAATGGCGGCGCGGTGGGACCTCGGCATGGTCAAACAAAGATGACCACCATTCATGATTTACGACGTCCGCAGTCAAAACTTAAGCTGCCCTATCTGAGCACATTCATCTTCTGCGGCTTTCACTCCTGCTCTGTGTAAAGCTGTCTCTGATCTGCTGCTTTATTAAACAGGGACAGCAAATGTAAGAGAAACGAATCTTGGGAATGTAGTAAGATTCTTACATTTAATACCATAACAACTACAAACTCCAATGTGTTTTTATCAGATTTTATTTGATGTAGACTTCATTTTGGACCTCTAAAGATTTAAAATTTCCCTATTGTTTCTTTTTTTATTTTTCAAATTAGCTTAGCTGTGGAAATCTTCTGTGAACACGAATGTTCGATTCTAAAATTTATGTCTCAACGCCAGATATTCCAATCTATGAATATGCTTTGACTTGAACCATATTGTAGCTCTGGCTGTTTAAAAACCCTAAAGATCTCACAATACTTAAGTACTACTTTTCTTACACTTTCAGGTTTTCTGGGGGCTTCATGGTGGTACAGTTGGTAGCCTTGCAGCAAGAAGGTCCCGGGTTTGAATCTCAACCCGGGGTTTTTCTGAATGGAGCTTGGATATTCTCCATGTGAATGCATGGGTTCCCTCCAGGTACTCTGGCTTCCGCCCACAGTTCAAAAACACAACAGTTGTGTTAATTGGTCTTTCTGAATTGTTTTTAGGTGTGAGTGTGTGTTTCTCTCAGGGACAGGTGACCTGTCCAGGGTGTAATGTGCCTCTCACCCAATGACCTCTTGAGATAGGTATTCATGATGCTGTTTGTTCATTATTGTAGAACATCTAGTTTAATGAGTTTTTATTACACTAAGAAGACTTCTGAAGACAGTTGGTTGGATTAGGTAAGGATATCAGAGTGACAAGTCACTAAAAAATATCCAAAGTAAAACAATGAGGTTTGTGTTTAAGCTCATTTGTGCGCAAATGCTCATGCAAGGCGTTGCTGCAGTGGTAAATGCTTAACTTGTGTTTATCAGACTCAGGAATGTGTGACAGTGAGTCATCTATGGGTGGTTCCCTTTTAGTGCATGTTTACCCAAGGCATGCGAAAAATAATTAAGCAAGTGAGAGATCAGAAACTAAAACTCCACCCATATTCCATGTGCCAACATCGGTTATCAGTCGTTTCAGGATAGACTTCAAACACACCTTTCTGATGATGAAGCTTCAAGTGACTCGGCCAACATGTTGGGCTAATTGATCTCTCTAAGCTGCCCTTAGGTCAGAGCGTATACGTACATTGCCATGATTGGTCACCCCTGCATGACCAATTGTGGATTAAGGCCAGTATAGAACTAGATGTATGACTGAATCCTAGTCTGCTCCTGAAAAACCTTTGAGTGACGCAAAAACAAAAACAGGAGAAATCTAGAAGGATACAGATACGTTTTCATGGTGACAGAACATGGATGCTACAGGATCTGGTTATCCCTTTAAGGAAGTAAAAGTAGAAAATACCATGGAATTTTTGCTCATTTAAATTAACTAGTGGAGGCACTGCTAGCTAAAAAGATTGTTGTGCTAACCATAAATCATTAATCACAAACATTAGTTTCTCTAACATTGTACACCAACACGCTAGTTAGCTGAAGCTAATGCTAAAGCGCTACATGGTGGGCAATGTGGATACACACCATGTTATACAACATGTACTATAGTACATCACACTCAGCGGGGGTTAAATCTGTTATTACCCATGATGCTTTGGAACAGACATTTCACTCATTGCTTCAATTTTATCGTTGTTGAGTATCGCTAACTATGTAGCAGATTTTGCCTAATTGAGCTCGGTAGGATTGTCAAACAGATTTGTGCTTTAGAATTTAGCCAGAAAAAGTTAGCTTTAACTTAAAAAATTAAGTTAAAGCTAGGTGCGCTAAGCGTTTGTAAAGTTAGCATAAATGCTTACGTGCTATACAAAAACGTGGGTCAGCCCTACACCCCCTTCTCTGGACGTGAACAAAAAGAGCATGTAAAAGAGAGAATGAATCCTAAGCACAACTCATTAATCACAGCAATAATATCAGAAAGGATGAAACCGATACTGTAAGGTGGATTCTATTTACAGTTCTGTGTCAACTGAGATAAACTGGAGCACGAGGAAACCTCATTTGGAAGAGTTGTTTTTTATTTTTCCCAAATAGGCCACATCATCAGTGTCACAATGTTCCAGACTAATCACCGAGCTCCAAATGCCAGCTGAGCTACTTCCAAACACTTTTATCATTTTAACTCCTCTCTCACGTCTCAACGCTGTGCTTAAACTCCAGCGAGCGAGCATGCGTTTGCGCGCTATCAGTCTCCAGACAGGAGGACAACAGGAGGGTGCACGCTGCTGCAGTAAACTCGGAGGTCCTCCTCGCAGAGGCCATCCTTCTTCTCTGAGTCGGCGTCACTTTCACAGTGTGGGAGAACGAATTCAGAGAGGCTGAAACAACTGCGGCCTTATCTCTGCGCCGCAGAAGCAGGAGTAGCTTGCGCGCCAACATCCACGCACTGAGGCACAGATTAGAGAGGTGGATGTGCCTGGGTTTCCTATTATTAGAGGAGAGGTTTATGGTTGGGGAGAGCTGCAGGGAATCACTGAGATTAAATTACACAGACGGGGAACATCAAATACCGGGGAAACTTCCCAGGCTCTGGGGAGAGCGATGGGGCTGGGATGAGCTGGGAGTACAGCGGAGGACGTACGGCTGAGCTGGGTAGGAGGGTGTATTACACCAAAGCCATCTCCTTATGGCTCGGTCGTCTTCAAACAGCCAGAGCAATGTGGCCATGAACGTTACACATATCCACCATGTCACAAGCTAAAAAACAATAGTTTAGTCGACACTGGTTTGCCAAAGTAGTCATTTTCTTCCTCAATTTTTCATGTTACAACCACAAACTACAGGGTATTTTATTGCAGCAGGTTGTGTGATAGACCAGCAAAAAAATAGTGCATAATTTTGAGGAGGAAAGAAATAAACACACGTCTTTGAAATCTGATGAGTTTATGTGTTCGCAATTTTAAGTCTGGAGATTGGGCCTCTGTCTCTTTAAGAAGCTCCTGCTCTTTATGAAACTCCGCCTTCAGGAAGTCATCACAACATGGCTCCTATGTTAACCCTTTAAGAACGTTTTTACCAGCGTTGCACTGCGAAGTAGCTCACATAATGTGCTCAGCAGATGCTCAGTCCCACCGGGTGTTTGCTAATTGCTGCTGGCTAGTCTGAAGGAGTTGAGTGGGGGAGTCACAGTAGAGGGGTGCTCAGTGCGGCAAAAACTCGGAAGTTGTAGCCCCGAGGAGGAGCTTTGTTCTCGAAGGAGGGGTTAGGTCCACACAGGGCGTTTTGCACAGCCAAATGGTTGCCAGGGGAGATTAAAGGATTTCTCAAAAATGCATGAAAGAATCAATATAATGCTCCAGGTCTGTTTTTGGAGTCTGATGGTCGACCTATTTGAATTATAATGTAAGCAACCATGCAAAATCTGAGTTGATCACTAAGATCTGCGGTGTGAAGAAATCTTCATCATGCACTCTTCAAGCCACAGTGAAGCTTGGTGGTGGCAGCATCATGCTTCACTGTTTGACTGTTAATTTTCAGCAGAGACTGGGAATTTGGACAAAGCTGATAAAGATTTAAAGCTACAAAAGTCCTTCTTGAAAGAAGGAAAAGCGCCGCATGTGATGCTCACCGATTTATCGCCCTGTGCAGCCCAAGGTTTTTACTGACAAAAATGATTACGACTTCTGATTTCTTTGGATCCCTGGAACGCTCACTGGAGAGTCCTAATAGCACCCGTCTCCAGTTTAGTGATGGGAAAGAAGCACTCAGTAGTTTTTTAGGAGGTGGAAATGGGATCCTGGGGATTTGTGAGGGTAAATTGAAACAGAGGATGCAGCAGGCCATAAAAGCGAAGCAGGACGTACAAATGGGACAGTGTGGTTGTTTGAAGGGTCTTTAGTATTAACAAACAACCCCCCGCCCCCTTTATGTTATTAAACCATAAACATAAGTGAGGGGAGGTGTAGAAATCTATTCGCCATGATGTCACAAGAGGATAACATCAAATCAGGGAGTGGAAAGATGAGTGAACAAAGAAAACTCCTCAATAAAAGTGAGTAAATCCTAGCAAGGCTAATAGAGGTGTGCTACATTGTTATAGTGGTAATCTAGCTAATGTTGCACTTGACAAGAATATTAGCAGCGCATCATGTCTTAACTTATATATTGTAATGCAGTTGTGATGTACATGGATAAACTCAAAAAAGATATATCTACAGCTTGTTAAGTGAGGTTGAGAGGAGGACTTATGAACATTCAGTGTTTTACCTCCAGCTGTTCCATCATGGAGTCTAGCAAAAAGCATCTGAGAGCTGGTCTCTCTTTAGAAAAACTTCTGTCATCTGCAACTAAGAATCTTCAAATGTCGTCTACAAAAAAGTTCTACATTTTGTTGTTATTGAATCAGAAGGCTATGCTAGCTGAAATGAGTCAACAGTCCATTTTGCAACATGGTGTCACACAGAACCCTGTGCACAGTTCTGATGCAAGTAGTCCTTTCCACAAATACATGTCTTATGTAAGAGTGCCAGGGTGAAGGTTTACTACCATGCACTGACTTGATCTTAAATGTGCACATTTTGGTCTGTTCTTTTTCTGAATAGAGCGCACCTATTGGAATCAATGGCGTGGAAATCATAGTTCTAGAGAATGCCGTTTTTGCAACATCAGCATCTTGTTTTATGTTTTTTAATTTATTTTGATAGATTTTATATATATTTATTCATTCAGTCAAAAGATGACTGAATGGATAAATTGTTGTCTGAGCATATGATACGATCTGGTATAATGGCAAAGGGAAATGAAACATCAGAAGCAGTTCAGTCAGGACACTGCGCATCAGAACTTTGATTTGATTGAGTTTGGACAGAAAACCAGGAATTGGGCTGGTTTTAATATTGTTATGTTACAGTAAAGTCCCCGTCTTATGGTTGGCATTTGTTTCATTTAATAAAATGATGTTACAATTTTTTTTTCCTTCTGTGTCCAATTAGGGTCTTATCTCCATACCATGAGGATCCATTTCTGATATTAAACTTTTAGCAGCACAGTTTGCATTTAGGTAAGTTACAGTATTTTTTACAGAGCATAATTGTGAGGGAGAAACTTGCAGCACACACAAAACTAAAGATTTTTAGCTTTTAGCGCAACCGTAATTTTAGCATGTAGCTTATATTGTGGGTTTTGCATTTTGTTGAGCCTTCTGAGCTTCCATAGAATATAAAAGCAAGCCACACCTTTTAGAATTCTGAAAAGGAGAAAACCATATTGCCTTTCCATTCCACAATTATTCAATATTCTGTGTTGATCTATCACATTAAATCCCAATAAAGTGTTTACTACTCTTTAAATGCAACAAAATATAGAAAAGACCAAAGGCTGTGAAATACTTTAACCAACGCATTTTAACCCCACTTTCTCACCAATGCTGTCATTTTCCCATTATTATTATTATGTGTGTAAGAGCTATTACTTGAGAGACTCTGCAGTGTTTTCACAACCTCCCACATTCTAATAAAACAAACTTATTTCCGCGGCAGGTTTTTTTTTTTTTATATATACCTTTGGTCAATTGCTAGGGGCCTAATTCAAAAGCAGCTGCTCGCCTTCCTGCTCCAGCGAGTCATTATCGGCATAAAAAGGTGATAGAAACGTGTTGTCATGGCTACATTGCATGCCTTAATGTAGCCTGGGAAAAAAAAAAAAACGTTTCTGTATCTTCTTTGTCCCACTTTTTTTCCCCATCACGCTTCTCTTCTGCCTGCTTTTCCTGCTTCCCTTCATACCGAGGACATGAGAGGCCCACGAACGCGCGCGCTCCGAATAACTTCAAGGACCCACCCAACCGCAGTCCTCTAAGGGCGTTGACGTCACAGCTAGCTACGATGACGGCGGGAGCATCAGCATACAAGTGGCTCCCCTGTGCACTCAGCCGCGGCGCGCTGTGGGGAGGCAGGGGTGGGGGGAGGAGAGGATTCTCCCGAGATGACGCAGAAACCCTGCAATTTCTATTTTTAAACCTATTCAAGTGTGCAACACCCTTTCGGTATGGCAGCCTTCAACTGAGCCTTCAGATCAAAACAAACAAGAGAGCGAGAGGGAGGGAAAGAGGGATGGGGGGGAGTACACACTGACTGCACTGGCAGCAGCAGCAGACTCAGCTCTGCACCTTCTTCTCTCTGTTATAGAGTGGCAATGAAATATGGATTAGGAGTCCATATAGTTGAGACGTGCTGCTCTTAGGCTGAGTGGTGGTACGGCTCCAGAAAAAGAGCAGGGTCGACCAGATGATCCCCCTGTAAAATGAGTTGGCAGCGGTTGAAAGCGGCGGCTGACTGAGGTTCAGTGCTGGCCAAACAAGGCGCAGCTTGATTTCATTAGGGCCTCGGCTCGGGGTTTATCAGCAAATAACGCAGAGTGGATGAGACTCGTTTTTATCTTCCCCGCTCTGTTTTTATTTTCCGACACAGGGAATCGCTGGGCTCTCTTGCTTGACATGCAGACGCGCTTCCCGTGAGCTCGTACCCTCTGGTCTCCTAAATGTCAACCGCCTCGGTCAGCGGTTCGGGAACAGGTGCCGTCCTCGGTTTCAAACAATGACAGCAACAGCGCTGATCACAGGCTGGGAATAGAACTGGGGTGTCGATCAAGGTCGCAATCTACATTCGGGCCAGACGTTCCTCGTTATTTCAATTTCTGCTTATTTATATAGCGCCTATTCACAACACACATGGTACCTTACACAGAAAAAGTCACTTCAATTCCATCAGACTTATATTCCAGTTGATCGTATTTATCAAACTGCATCACGTTCAGCTTGATTTGCAGCCTTCACTCTTGGAAGAGCATGCAGCGACAGTGGAGAGGAAAAACTCTCCTTTGACAGGAAGAAACCTCCATCTGCCACAACTGAGAAGACAAAGCAGACAAACAAAAAAGAAATTGATGTAGGAGTACCTTATCTGTTAATTAAAAGCACGATAGGAGAGGGAGAGCATAATTCAGGAAGGTATTCAAGCCGAACAGAAAGCCAGACCAGGTGTGGCTTTGATGGAGTGAAAAAAAAAACCCCTGAGAAAACATAAAAGCTAACATTTGAAATAATAGCAAATTGTAGAGTAGTAGAAGAAGAAAGTAGCAAAGTAAGGAAAGCGGTTTGTCCTCCAGCAGCCTAAGCTTATGGCAACAACACTACACAGGTAGCTACAGATAACCTAAACCCCTTAAAATGAGGTATGAGAGAGGCAGAGAAAGCAAGAACTGTCTTTCCAGTCATTTGCGAGCAAATGAGATTCTGCCTTTGTGAGTGTAGGCTTGAGGAATTGGAAAAAGACTCTTGAGAAGTTCTCAGGACATGCGAAAAGTCAGCTGCACATCCATGCAATGAATGTCTGTGCTCAATCAGGGTAACACTGTAGGCTTATAACCAGACAACAGGAGGAAGCCAGGCACGCCTTGTCAAAGAATGTGGGCTCCATCAAATATTCAGTTCGGAAAGGTTTGTCTCTACAAGTAGAGTGATCTGTCTCAACATTTCAAAGAAAAGGCAGAAGACAGGTGCCCCAAGGGTTATCTTCAAATTTGACAGTAAGTCAAGTTTGCTCTTGACTTACTGGGGTCAAGATATCAGGACCTATGATGTCACTGAAAACATGTCTGGGACGCGGGAAAACTAGCCACCCTACATGTACTTTGTGAAACTCACTGTGTGGGTTTAGTAGCAAAGAAGGTATGCACAGCTTCTAGAGTTGTACAAGTGCCGCTACTGCCCTGAAGCTACTGCATGCGACCAGGTGGATCGTAAGACACAGTGCCATATGTTCTGTTGTAGCACAGTATGACTCAATCCTTACTGCCTTAGAAGAAATAGCCTGGGGTATCTCTCCCAATGCAGCCACTGCAAATGGCCTGTTTCAGCAGTTTAGGAAAGGCCTTGTGGTGGCAGAAGCAGCCATAGGAGAGCAAGGGTGTCTCAACAGTTCTCTTCAGAGGACACAGACTGTTTCTGCTAAGCAGGCTGCTGTTTGTGAGGTTGACTCTACTCTCAATGGCAAAAGAAGTGACGACGTCTTCCAAAATCTTTTTGAGAAGGCACCTTTAGATTTAGATAATAACATTGCCAAGAGTTCAACAACCACCCAAGTGCTTTAGTGGATACTCAAGTAGTTTTGCTCCTAAAACAGATTTGAGTTTCTTAAGGTACTTGATGCTATTCAGACACAGCTCACTGAACGTTTCCAGCAGGGCGGAGAACATCTTGCTTTCTGGAAGTATTGACCCTGTGGCTCATGACTACCCAACAATGAATGCCCAGCAGCTGGAAATCCAGCTTCCCAAGTTCAAATGTAATTACATGTAGAGTTCCTGTGAGGAGGCTACAAACATTCACAAAGGTTTGCCATTAGAGCTACAAGTTTTATTCACTGAAACTCTGGTGGGGTTACTCCTTGTGGTACCAGTCTCTTCCTCTGAGGCAGAGAGGAACTTTAGTGCTCTTGGATGATTAAAGACTTGGTTACGCACATCTACGCCACAGCAGAGGCCGACCCTTGTAGTGGTGTGTCACATCCATCGGGACAAATTGGACTGCTTAACAAGGAAGTCAGTGAGTTCACAGTTTATTTCTTTTACTGAGTCACAAACAGGTGCTTGGTGCTTTTATTTGAACGTCCCACAGCAGCTACAGTCTGATACCGTAATATATGGTATAAAGATAAACCTACTTTTGTATTTATGTATTTTGTATATTCAGGATCATGGTGCACTTCGGTTTGCCATTGTGTTCTTTGATGTATTGAGTACTGTCATGAATTGTCCATAAGACATTTACTGTATATCTTTGAGCTCCTGTATTTATTTGGTATCGGATCGAATACAAAATATGCGGTTTGTGATCACGCACCTCTACATAACTGCCAGGTATGCTATAAACACAACTCTGATCTTATGTTACATTATCTTATGTCTTACATTGTTTATCAGCCTCAAAATGCAGCATTCTCACTGGCATATGCACATGAAAACAAAACCAAGTCCAACACGCTTGTTAGGTGTGTTAGGAACACAGTATGATGTGGACCTGTGATTAATACCGTGTGTGGGGTGTGGGGGGTGCGGAAATTTCCCTTTGAAGCAGAAGGAGAGTGCGCTGTCTGCACAACAGACAAGATGGAGTCACAGCAAGGCAACACCTCACACCCTGGGAGTCTCCCAGCTGGTGTGACTCCAGACCATCTGCAGGCCTGTTTATCGCAGGGAGCTGAGGTGGTCAAGTGGAACTCGGGGTCCATGTGCCAACCTGTGTTTGGTGTGTTCTGCATATTGTTGTCCACTCTGACGGCAGGGCCGCTGCGCTCATGGAAAAACATCCATCTGAGCTACAGCGGGGGTTGGGGGGGCTGAAATAGACGGCCATAAACCACTTCCAGCATGGGCAGCTTAGAGTTCCAGAAATGCAAAAAAAACTGACTAGATAAGCAGTTTTGACTCTTCGCTGATTCTCAATTTAGTGCCCTGGAATGCTGACAATAAACCCATAAAGCATAAGAGTTATAAGAGCGCAAAAGATTTCTACACAAAAGAGCTGACGCCACTGGCTCTGAAAGTGAAATTGTTTTTTGTTTTTTTCTTTTCGGTGTGACTACGGCTTACAAGGATGGAATGGCAACAACCCAAAATCACTTCTCTGTCTAATCCTTCCTACAAGCTTCTCTCTCCTCCCCGTGAGGCCCACGGGAATTCATTTGCCACGCCAGGGATTTGGGGCAATTTATTTGCTACAGCAATCTGAGGCGAGATTTGGATTTCATCAGCGCAGACAGAGTCCACAAACAGGCACAAAGCTTCCCACTCCCACGTTGTATAAGGGTTATGCTGTCACTTACTGCTGATGGATGACTTACTGGATAAGAAAACTGATCTGAGGTATCTGCAGTGAATCTCTATGTAAACATTTTTTCACACACACACACTCATACAACACATCACAATTTGGAATTTAACACGTTAATTTACATATATTTTTACATGCCAAACATGAAAACACAATTGGGTTTTGTTTTACATGCAAAAGTTCCATCTGGAACCTTCGTACTCACGCATTTCTGGTACGCCCAAAAATCTGACGCACAAGCGGCAACTGCGAATGACAACAATGGATGACAAAGCTGCTTTTCTTAGCAGTTAATTTTTAATTTTTGCTTCAAAAAAAAAAAATGATCTGATGGGACGCTGGAAAAGACTGTTGTTTTTGTTGTTGCGCTCAGGTTATGCTAAAAACGAGTTAGCATATCACAGAAGCTACTCAAGCCTAAAATCCATCCATCCATTTTCTTACACCCTTGACCCTAGTGGAGTCGGGAGGTGCTGGTGCCTATCTCCAGCTACGTTCCGGGCGAGAGGCGGGGTCACCCTGGACAGGTTGTCAGTCTGTCGTAGGGCAACACAGAGACAAATAACCATGCACCCACACACTCAACCCTAGGGAAAATTTAGAAAGACCAATTAACCTAACAGTCATGTTTTTGGACTGTGGGAGGAAGCCGGAGTACCTGGAGAGAACCCACGCATGCACAGGGAGAACTTGCAAACTCCGTGCAGAAAGAACCCGGGCCGGGAATCGAACTCAGGACCTTCTTGCTGCAAGGCAACAGTGCTTCAAGCCTAACATAGCATCGCAATATTGGTTGCAGCAGCACAAACCTTGTATATTATATATGTACATTATAAATATAATGTATAATGAAAAAAGAATCATGTACAATTCAACTGAAAAGTAAAGAAATCTGTTATAAAGCTAAATAGAAGCTAAAATTGTGGTAAACATTCATGCTGTGACCCCATCCAGAGATGACATAAATAGCTCCAAATGATGATGCTGCCACCACCAAATTCCGACATTCATGTTTATACGTATAAACTGCTTTCCTGGTTTGCAACTTGTGTGCACACTGCGCAGTTCTATGGTTAGGACATAACCTGTGTGAAAACAGAAGAGGCACTGTGCTGAAACATGTCCCAACATGTTTTGGTCAAAAGGAAGTCAATAAAAGGAGAAACAAAATCAACCTTTTTGCAAAAGTGCCTTGCAAGTTTTCAAATCACTCACATTTTCTCCTCTGTCACATTTCAAACACACACTTCCCTGCATTTCTTGTACTGCATTTGTTATAGCTACATAAGTTTTGGTGTTTTATATAAATTTTTAGCCAGTTACAAAGAGCTGCAGATTGTTGGGTTTTTTTCAAAGAAAATCGAAGAAAAGTCAAATTTAGAATACTTTGAAGCAAACTTGAAATTTGACTATTTTGCAAATGGATTGGCACAAACTTGAACCTTCAGATGTGTAAAGCTAGACAACAAAAAAATCACTTTTCACATTGTTTAATTTGACAGCAAATGCTGTTTTAAAGGATTTCCATCAGATAAAACTAGATGAGATAAAATGAGCCTTTTAGACAGGTTCAGTTAGACTTGGCATCTTAGTTTGAATTACTTGATAGTTTATTTTCAGACTTTGAAATCTTGGTGACTCACTGCCAACACCTGACTAATGTTCAACTTGCTCCAGGGTCGTTTCCTCTCGACTCCAAAATCCAGAGCGCTTGTTGGCAAATGTTACATTTGCCAACATTTATCTTCCTTACAATCAGCAGGAGGACGAAGACATAAAGTTACGTAATGCTCTGCCCTTTACAGAACAGCTGATAAATGGATTTTTATTGGCCAATTCACATATTTCAACCTGCAATTCCCCAGACTCTAAGTTTGGCGTGCACAAATTCACATGTTCCTTATCTGCCTGATCACCTATTGGAAAACTATCACAGGTTAAATCATAAGGGACGTCAACGGCAATATAAAAATAAAACAAAAAAATAAAAAGCCACTTCGACAGGATCATGTTTAAGTGTAGTTTATTTTATTAAAAAGACCAGGGTGCAAATATGAAATTAAAAAAAATAAAGACAAGCATATCATTTTTAAGCATTTAATACAAACTTAACAATATAAACTATTTCAGTCCCTCTTGACATGTAAGACACTGACTCAAAATACTTTGTTATACCGTATTTTTTCTTTATCAAGTATTGCACAATGTAGGTACAAAATTAATATTCATACGAGTACATTTTTTTGTCCATAGTATAGCAAAAATCTTAAACCTCTTAACACAAAATACAATTCATCTTTCAGAAAAAAGCAAATATTCCTACACTTCAATTCCACCACTAAGGTAACTTTGTACACAATCTTCTGAATATTTGATTTTTTTTTGTCCTTTTTTTCAAAGATGGATTTCTTTAACAATTATCCTTAAAAAAGAAAAAAAAATAAGGAAAAGCTGCTGCAGCCATCACAGATCACTGGAGTAGTAAAAAGATATAAATGCAACACCATGTCATAGAAACAATATATACTCTGATATCTTACAAACTCTGTACTAAATTAAATTATACAATTAGAAAAAGACCAAGTAACCCCATTTAGTAGTGCCAATTTGTAAAAATCAGCCTTGTCTTACCACCTGTAAAATACTGTAAGAGGCCAAAACTTGAAGCTTTTATTTTTTATTCCTTTTGTTTTTTGGAGTAGTTCCTCAAAGTAATAAAAAAAACAAACAAACAAACAAAAAAAAAAACAAGAAAAAAAGTTTGTGCTTGGTTGGCAAAAAGGAAAAAGAAAAACAATGATGCATGTTGAATTCAAGCTTGGATGTGTTTGTACAACAAGCTTTCAGTAGAAACTCAGAGGGGCTCGGTAAAAACGCCCCCCACCCACCTGGGCACATGCGCTTCACTGCTTATTCAGCTAAATCCTTCAGTCCGGTTGATAGGTGTGCGTTTTTCTTTTTTCTTTTAGTTGTTTTTCCCTTCTCTTTGAGCCACCGTCATTCATAAATAGCATATTTGATGATGTTAGCTTAATTAGCCATGACTGGCTGGAATTGCTGGTTAGAATACTGCATGTTGCTCAGGCTGAAGCTGAGCCCGTCCATGAGAGACTTGTCATTCAGGCTTCCGTAGGCCGTGAACACGTCGAAGGCATTGTTGTACTGCAGGGGGCCGAGCCCCAGGGGACCGTCGGCGGGGAATGCGGCCCCGGGGCTGGACTGGCCCTGCAGGCTGGGGAACACAAACTCCTTGGCATTGGGTGACAGGGCGGAGGCCTTCTGCTGCTGGCCCAGCCCGTACAGCGAGTGCATGGAGGTGGACATGGCTTTCTGCTTCAGTAGAGTGTTGACATTCAGACCCAGGTTGTTGGTGGGGGAGGTGCGGGTCGCCTTGGTGCTGCCGCCGTTGCCTCCGCCGGCGGCGGTGCTACTGCTGTTGTTGCCGCCACCGCGGCCACTGCTCTTCATCTTGGTGGAGCCGAACTTGGTGGCGGCGAAGGTGGCGGTGGTGAAGGTTAAGGGCTGGGTGGAACGCGGCATGAACGACGGGCTGACGGTGGCAGACTGGCCGAAGGGAGGCGACGGCGAGCTGGACTCTGAGGACGCCCCGACAGGGTCGCTGATGGGCATGAACACCTGCGCCTCGGGGTTAAAGCTGTTCTTGATCTCCCGGTCCAGCTCAGAGCCGTTCTCATTGTTGTCGTCCACATACAGCACCTTGACGGGGCCTTTCTCCCCGATCTGGTAGGAGACCTCGAACGGGTCGATCCAGACGCTCAGGTCCTGGGGCAGGTTGTTCCGGACGTCCTCGATGTCCAGCCCGCTTTCTTTGGCCGCCTGCTCTACCACGGGGTCCACCTTCTCGCCTACGTGGATGCACCGGAACCCCGAGCCTTTGTACGGCTTGTCCGGGTACCAGTGGCCTTCATACTTCTTCTTCAGCTGCCTCTCGAGCTCTTCGCCGAAAATATTCACACGCCGCCTTGGGAGTTTGTTGTACAGGTAGGAAATGATGAAGTTGAGTGCTACTTGAATTTCAAGCTGCATAGCTGCTTTGACTTAGCTTCGACCGTCACAGTTGCTTTATCGTGGCGTTGCGAGCCTCCAAAGCAGCCAGGATCAGTTGGGAACTTGAAAAATAAATATCCTTCTGAGAGTTTGGTGGACGATCCTGAATCAGAAAGAAAAATGAAGAAATTGTTAGCTTGTTCAGCCATCAGGCATAGACAGATTTCTATAGCCAGGTATACCGCAGCTACAATTAACAAATCCCCCTACTTTCTGCTGCGTATTGCTGATCGGCTGGCTAACAGAAAATGCTTACTGTAATTACAAGAAAGACAACTTTCAACTGCGTTGAAATATTTCCAGCCTGAGAAAAATGCCCAGTCATGGCGTGGAAGCTAAAGGAGCAACACCCAGTCACTCCTTTTAGCACAAAATCTGTCTGAAAATACAGATAAACTACCACCAGCACGCCTGTTAAGCAGCCAACATCCACAAATGATGTAATATGGCCAGCAGGGGGTGATGATGTCGATATGAACTACATAAAAATGCAAAAGGAAGAACACCCTCGAAACCAATGCTACCAGAATTTGTTTTTCCTTCAGCAAACTTTTAAGTATTGATGGAAACTAAAATCTGAACAAAGATGAACACCAAAAATCAACAAAAAAACATCTTTTTTGTTTTAAGGCGGTCAAGTCCCAAAGGGCATGGTGCTGTTTTTACATCATCATGTAGTTATTCAGTGCAAAACAACACACTATGGAGTTACTAAAAATTTCAGTTTGTCACCAAAAACAAACTGGTGTTTTTGGTGACAAACACCAAAAACACCAGTTTGTGGTGTTTTTGGTGTTTTCTCCTACTGCCCACTTGCTGGGCAGTAGGAGAAGACTGAGAAGAAAAGGTTTGCTTTTGCTAAATATCTACGTTATTGTGAACAAGATCTGAGCTTGTTCTTCTTGTGTTCCTCTATAAAAGCACAGCAGCAAAAACAACCATCTTATACAAAACACCAAAAAACTCTTATGCGATTTATCAAAACAAATGTCACAGTAGGTATCACTATAACTGTAACCGGTATATTAGATTATTTTTGCAGGAGCAGCAGCTATTATTACTAGAAATACCGCGATATTTCCACCTCAAGGTGATCTTACATTGAGATTCTTAAACCTAGCCATGCCCATTTACTCTGGGCAGCCTGGCATGCAGCTTTGCTGCAGCTGGGCTGTACAATAATCGGGAGCTATAAATAAACGCAGTCCACTGACTCAGAGAGGGTGTCAGCAGTGCGTGTTCCCCAGCGGTTCAGTGTGACAGATAAACTCTCATGTGACTGACCTCTGGGGGTGGGGGGGGGGTGCCAACACTAGGGGGGTCGGATTTGCGGCTACCTCATATTGGACACACGGACATGTTCATGCAACCCAGCCTCTCCAGAGTGGTGCTCAGCAGGAGAAAATGTGTTTTGAAAAATGCCTCCGACCTGCGCTGATCCTGTGTTTTCTCGCGCGGCTTGCGCTACAGTTGGGAAGAGGAGCACGTAGGAGCTCGCGACAGGAATTGCAATTACATAATCATTATTCAGGGTCCAGCCATAACCGTTAAAACAGATGCTTCATCACAAAAAGACACTTTTAGAAAAACTATGTCGAGAGAGAATTACTAACCGAGCTGGTTTATCGCCACTTTTCGCCCCGTCAGTGGCGAGCAGATAGCGCTTTGATGCCAACCTAAAGAAGGGTGTGAACACAAATGTAGGAAGCTAACCAGCTAACCCTCAGGAACTGTTAGTGTTTAGCTCGACCAGCTGCCTATCTGCGCTCTTCTCACTAAGGCAAATTAAATACAACCACACACACAGAGAGAGAGAGAGAGGGAGAGAGAGAGAGAGAGACGTATCAAGTCCATGTGCGAACAGAAAGAGAAACGGGTTTAATTTGAACTGACAGTCAGCTTGACAGATAGGAAGCTACGTAGGATTTTAATAAACTAGCCGTCTACAGTCATATTCGACAACTACTGTTGAGGCGAAATGACTAAACAATGCGCGACATTTTCCACCCATAAATGAGTATTAATTTAACAATACATTAATGTTTACTTACCTAGAAATTCACAGCAGGCCCTTTCTTGCTCAACAGTCCCGTTCCTGGAGATGTTAAACTTCGCGCAGCGCTACTGTAGCTGTACGAATCAAATAGAAAACTGTTGCCGACGTAGTAGCTGTAGATCCAGGAGGTTTCGTATCTGTGGGATAAAGGATGGATCCGGGATACAGGCGTCCACAAGATAACTCCCCTTCAGCCTGGGAGTTTTTACAACTCTGCCCTTTAAAACTTGGGCTGGTTTGTTTTTATATAGTAGTCCTCCGCCACGGACATCGAGGAGATGGTGATGCGGCTTAGATGGGACGCCTACCAGATACCCCACTCCTATTGGTCGAAGCCTGCTACGTCATTGCCAGCCCCCTCTAAATTAGAGCTTTGATTGGATTTCCGAGTGTTCAGTCAAAAGTAGGTTTCTATTTACGGTAGTGGCTTGCCTTTCAAGCCTTTTGGACTACTTTATTAGAACAGATTTTAAGAGTACACATTTTAAAAGCTTTCGGTCAAAGTGGGATCACGTACATTTTAATAAAACTTGAACATGATAGATTGACAAACGTTACGTCAAGAGTTAATATTCAGTTTTTTATGTTTTATTAGGCTTTTCTTTGATTAGATGTTATACGCATCAGTGGTTGACAACAACGACCGTATTAGAGATCTTTTCTGATTATTATGGCGAGTATGCTGAGGTTATGAGGGCTGTACAAAATATACTACAGTGAAATAAACTCAACATTACCTCCACTCTGTTCACTTGAGGGTTAAACAGAGCTCCTCCGTGGCGGAAGGATACACCTGTCACCGTCTGTGTCCCTAGCTGTTTCCAATGACATTTTGATGTTCCTTGAACCAGCTGTAAATGTGTGTCTGAACATTCCTTAACAGCCTTCCCTTAGGATGGGAGCCATACTGATACAGCTGCATTTACAGCACATTTTGAACACCGTGTACCTCAGAAAATGCTGACAGTTTATCTCCTGTGATACAACTCTGTGTAGTGTGCTCCGAGTACAGACTATTGGTTCTTAGCAGTTGTGCAGTGCAGAGGTGTATGCGCTCCCCAGTCAAGCCCAAGGTGTATGACGCCACAGCCTGGTCTTACCTAACATGGGCTCCCTCGCTCTGTTTGCACAACAAACCCAACACATGTATTATGCAGCTGTGAGGGAGGCAGCAGAGCAAGAGAAGAGGAAGATGATGAGGGACGAAAGGCATGTACCCTGAAAGCAGAAAGATGTGAGATGTGTTTTTCTTTGAAGTCGTACTTGTCACGTAAAGAGATAGCGTGCGACCTTCATGACATAGGGCTGGTTAATAAAAGCCCTCTTTTATGAGCCATTGAACCACTGTCATGTTTGCATCGGGCAATTGTTTGCACAGAAGCAGATGATTATTATTTAGTACATTTTACATGCTCGAAATAAAGAAAGATATAATTTAATTATTCACACAGAAAGTAGAGGCTGGGGGTTTTCCGACATCCTTAAGCTTCCCTTGTGAAACAGATTAAAACATGTAAAGCATTTCTGGTTAGAGTAGCCAAAACAGCCTGAAAAGCTGAAATGTTACAACCAAAGCAACTTTTACAGTCTCAAAACAACTCAAATCTCATAAGCACCGTTGCAGTTTATGCAAGGAACATTTAAACTGTTGTCATGTTTGCCTTGTGTGGCTATTTGCAAAGTAACAAATGATGCTTTATATGGTAAATCTGGCCATTTGTGTGAAAGGTGGTACCTGGTATAAACGTAAACTGATATAACAAGCAAAAATATTGACTTACATGAATAATGTCATTGATTTATTTATTTTTTACCTTCATTTAGTAAGAAACCAAGTTAGCTATTCATAGAGGCTAAACTTAGACGCTCCATGACCAAAACAGACTTCTAGCATCTTAAAGCAACTCCAATCCGTTTGTGCAAACACAACTTTATGCTACAACACTTGAACCTGTTTACTTACACAGAAGCTGATGATTATTTACAAGGGAAATGGAAGTCAGAGGTCGTGCGTCACCAGTGGTCTTCCTGTCTGAGAACAAAGAACAAGATTTTACAGGTTTGCATGTTTTAATAGACAAAGGACAGCATTTATTGATGTGTCTTTCACAGCTGATGTGTGTCTCCAACTGTGACCATAAGTGCTGTACATGTTTCATACTCAGTATGTGTTTCACACAGTACAATCATTGTAGGCACACCGCCTCCTACCTCCATTACACATGTAAATAATCATCAGATGCTGTAAAAACAGCCACATAATGCAAATGTAACAACTTTTCTAAGATAAGCTCCAACACGTACAGATTGTGGAACATGTGAAGCATTTACAGTCACAGTATGGCTAGCTTAGTTTATTTGGGATTCACATTTAGCTGCAGCAATGTTTATAGAAATGAACAACTAAACAAGCAAACAAACAAAAACACACGAAAGACAACATGAGAGAATCCATCTAATCCAGATTAAACACATAATTAACTCCAATCCAATATATAAAATTCACAACCAGTGACTCACATTCTCTGCAGTTTACCAAAAATATTGTTTTATCTGTCGTTTAACATTTTTACTGTCATTAAATACAGCGTAAGTTAACATTAAATTTCAAAAGTGCTGACCCACGGAACAGCACGGTTCTTTCTGCATTAGTTATTATTTTTGGCAAAAGGCATCTCTTTTTAGTAGCAGGCCTAGTAAAATGAAAATGTGTATTTTGGCTAAGGGATATATTTTGAAACACAATCACAGGTGTTCTGGAATAAACAACATTTCTGAAAAAAAACAAAAAAAATCACAAGTAGGGAGTAGCTTCATCTATCCGTACCAGAAAGCCATCCTGACATGTCATGCGTTTTCCAGTAATGGTAAACACACAGTGACAGTAAGACGCCATAAAAATACTAAATTCTTCTTTTTAATCAAACAAGTCCTGTGCAGACACCAACACCTCTGATGATTACTCTGACATGGTCCGTTCTCAGTAAGTGTTTCAATCCGGCAGAATATCGGTCGCGCAACTTTCTCGCTTTACTTCCATGACCCGCGTGAATAGTCATCCGCGTCCGAGTGTGAAAAGTTCTTAGCATAATGTTTGCATAAACTGTTGTGATGTTTTCGTTTTAAAACGTCAAAAGTTTTGATTTATACCAAAAGAAGACACCAAGAGTAAGATATTAACTGCTAAATTGTGGACTAATTGTGCTTCAATTCAAAGCAGTTTTTTTTTTTACATTTCCTCCTAATTACCCAATGTTTTTAGGTCTTGACAGTCATGAACTCGTATGTGTGCATTCAGGCCATAACCACCGTTGAGAACCGCAACCCAGTCCCATAAGCAGAGGGTTATAAATGAAATCCGATCTTCTAGAGAGCTGCAGGGATCAGGATGCTGCGGGCACAATGGAGACTTCTTCCACTCTCCAGATTGAGTCTCAGCAGGGGTGAGAGATGAGTCTCACCCACCCTCCTCCACCACCCCACCACCACCACTGAGAAACCTGTGTGATGGATGACCCTCACACAAACTAAACACACTGTGGGGGCCTTGGAGGCACACCGAGGCCACTAGAGCTGGACATTTTTGCACACAGAAAGCATGTGACAATGACCAAATGTTCAGACATGTCTGAGCACAAAACATGAGTTCAGCAGCAAACATACTAGACAGAAAGGTGCCCAGTCAATCAAGCTGTGTAAACTCAGTAAGTACGTGTTAGTCTTGGCATTGGACAGGTGGAGTAATTGTCCCATTCCATGGTGAAAACAACGACGTTATTGCTCTCTTACAGAAACATTTTCAAACATTTTCAAGCAATGCTAAACAGAATGATAAACCGGTTTTCACTATTTTTGTTTGGGCGTTCACGCGTTCATTTCGATTAATTAAATATATTTTAACCTGTTAAAACATTTTAACGGAATCTAAAATTGCTTTACACATAAAGGTTCCAGGCGGAACTTTGTATTCTCATGTTTCTGGCACATCGGTAAATCTGATGCACAAGTGATACCTGCACACAGCATCACGCAGGCTCGTTTTTATGTTCTTATTTACAGTTTCACACACAATCTGTTCTGGAAACATTATTGTTGAAGATAAAGACGAATAAGTAAACCGATGTCAACTTTACTTCCATGTTAGAGTCATCGTTCAAGTCTTACAGTACTCCGGACGCTCGGTCAGCTATCTGTCACTACACGTAGCTCTTTGTGTGTGGGGACAGAATAACCTAAAAACAAATTAAAGACAATAAGTATTTTTGTTGTTGAGCTCATCTGGCTATTTATTCAACAATTCAGGAGCAAAAGGTGTTTTTGAATTGAAAGTGCTTATTTAGTCGATTAAAATACAATCAATCAATCGTAGACTGTGTAATTAACTTGATTAAAAAAGGTTAGAGTCCAAACACTAATAATAATAAGCTAAAAAAAAAGAAGCATTTTTCTCTTCCTTTTGAATGACTGATGTTCCAGTAGAGCGGCGCTGCATGAGGTCTGAACTCACACCACTTCAGCTTGTACAAACAACTTCTCCCTTTCTGAATGCCAAGCAATGGGATTTTTTTTCCCCCTTTATGTCTTCCGTCTGATGTTGACTGGAATGAGGCGGGTGCTGTTTTAGGCTGCCCTGCAGGTGCTTGCGTGGTGGAGCTGACTGGTAGGAATGGGCTCATTATAAGTCTTTCTGCCAGGCAATTATATTTGCCCGAAGTAGCGGGGTGACGCAGCAGTTCTGTGGGGAACGTCGTTTGCACTCGAAAGTCATGGTAATGGAATAAAACAACCAGACCATGTGAGGTTTGGGGTTTTTTTGACTCAAAACTCGTCACTGAGAATCTTTGATGATTAGCTATTCCAGTATCCATAAAATTACTTCTATGTGTTTTATGTTCACCAAATTTTCCCAAAACCTACACAGCTTTTCCCATTTAAGGCTTTCATATTTCACTGCGACCCAATAAGTCTCTTTTATGGGGAAACTTGGTTAAAAACTTGAATAAGCCCCACGAAAAAGGAAAAAAACGGAAAAAGGATTCTGCTCCGTTGCCTTCTGTGATGTCACAAGCGATGTGTGTGTGGAATCTTGTTTTTATGAAGGCAATTTTGTCTTGCATAAAAAAACAGCAAAACAGAAAAATAAATAGAAATACTGACCATTACTCGTTCTTCAAGCAACAAATCATAGTAGTTCAGCTACTAGCTTTAAATTTCCCTGACGTGGTGAGGTTGTTTTACTTTAATATAACACCACGAGGTTCCAGCTCTTGGATTTAGTGTTTTTGCATCAGTTTCTTTAGGACATGCTGAATTAACAGAACTGCCACAGGAGCACTGCTCGGTGCTGCGTTCATTTCCTTTTGATTACCGACTAACAGCGAAGTACCTCAGATGGAGTTATTAGATCCCTTTTCTTTCGGCTGGACTTCAAAGTCCTAATGGCGCTCAGAAAGATGACTTTGCTCCCCGCGGGCGCTGCTTCCTAATCTCGAGTTCTGAAATCTTCACCTGGAGGAAGAAGAAGAAGAAGAAGCTGCGAGGTTTTTATTACCCTTTTCAATTTCGAGTTATGGGAGCTCCTTTCTTTAAGCGGGTTGTGTCTTTCTGCGGAAGATGAACAAGTGTAATTTAAACACCAGGCCAGAAATGAATAGGCTACCGAGACAAATACTCGCTCTCATTTGCCCAACAGTTCTTTATTAAACCCCGCGCCCCTCTGCAGACGGACCCTCTTAATCTTCATTTTTCATATATCAGTGTTTCCTGACCTCTGGCCAAGCGCAGCACCATAAATCTGGGTGTATGCTGCAGTCGGTAACAACAACCATAACACGGTATGTTCATTTTATTGCAGCACAATCAATATTCTCTTCTTGTTAACGGTGCATTACTTTGCTTGGAGCGTGGACGGTGTCTCGTGAGGGTTATCGGCTCCTTCTGTGTCCTCCCCAGTGCTGTAGTGGGATCTTAGCTCATGGTTGCGTTTTATGACCTGCTGCTAATACCGGAGAAATTATTTTTTACATTAAAATAACTGTAAAATGTGGCGTAGATTTGTTCAGATGCCAGTAATTAAAAGCAGTGGTTCTCAAACTTTTCTATGAACGATTAGGGCCACGCTAATAAAATAAAAAAAATAAATAAATAAAAATACTAAAGTCATATAGGTTGACAGTAGTTTCTAAAGTCACATAGCATTAGCTACTATTAGCTGCACTATGTGGCCCCTTCTACATAGTGCAAGTAAATGTGTAAATAAACTTCTATAGTAAACTATATTGAATGGATTTTACCAAAAGTATGAATTTTTCATTATGTTTCAAAACGGTAAATGAAAAATAAAGCTTATTTTAAAAGTATGAAGTACTAAAATAGAAACTGAGATGACTCTGTGAGAAAAAGCAAACTTAGCTCCAGTTAATTTCAGTGGATAACATAGCTGCATATTGTGTATAAGTAATCATAAATATTCACTGTAAAAGGTCAATATAGCTTGAAAGTATCTTCTAAAGTAGCATATTAGCTACTATGTTACTTAGCTATGTAGCTAGCAAGCAATGTAGCGTTTTGAGCTACATGGTTTAAGGAAAGGTGTAAATAAAC
The DNA here is from genome assembly GCA_903066815.1 of Brachyrhaphis roseni. Classification (NCBI taxonomy): domain Eukaryota; kingdom Metazoa; phylum Chordata; class Actinopteri; order Cyprinodontiformes; family Poeciliidae; genus Brachyrhaphis; species Brachyrhaphis roseni. The sequence continues at coordinate 33,086 of CAEFZY010036313.1, forward strand.
TTCTATACTAGATCATTTTGGAATGAATTTTACCAAAATTCATATTAATTCATCATGTTTAAAAATGTTAAATAAAAAGTAAAGCTTATTTCTAAAGTATGAAGTACAACAACAGAAACAGACCGTTACAAAATATAGATTTGAAAGCAAACTTAGCTGGAGTTAATTACATAGCTGCATGTCATCTGTAAGTATTTGTAAGTAATCATAAAACTTCACTTTAAAAAGTCAATATAGCTTGACAATGGCCAGTAGCTTCTAAAGTAGCATACTGCTACCTAGCTTAGTAGCTACTATGCTACATAACCATGTAGCTACTTGGCTTTGTAGCTTCCAGAGCTTCATTGAGTAAGCAAAGGTGTAAATAAACTTATATAGTAGACTATATTGAATGGATTTTAAAATATATTTTTTTTTTTTTTCAAATTGCAAAATCAGAAAAAATAGATTTAAAAGCAAACTTAGCTGCAGTTAATTTGCACTGTCGATCCTCTCTGCAAACACAAGGTTCCCCAAGGCTGGTTATTGCAACAGTTTGCATGTGCAGAAACTGTATTTCAGTACCACAGAAACAAGCGGCATTGTGGGTAGAATAGAAAATTTACAGCCCAGTTATTTAAAGGCAGTGATGAAATAGCGTTTACAATTGCTTTGTAGTGATGGCAACATGATTAGGCAGCTGTCTAGACAATCTTCTTCCTTCAAATTTAAAGAGAAGATAGACTACAGAGAATTGTTATAAAAGAAGGCCTGCTGATAATGATTTATTGATAGCGCCAATGTTTATACAAGACTGTACCAAGGTTTGGAAAATGGGCTGCGGTACATTCTGTCTGCTTGTCTCTGATTCTTCTGCTTCCTTTTGAGTTGGTTAAAAATGCTGCTGCAGCAGGCAGAAGGGGAGGCCAAATGAAGTGTTTTTTTCTCATCTTTGTCAGAAAGGTCACTAACACAAGCAGTGGTAAAACCTGAGTTAACAGAAATGCCTGAAAAAGTATTCAAAAAGTTTTGTTTTTTTTCTGGTGACACAGCATCAGTTCTTTGTAGAAGCACATTTTACTTACCCAGTCTGGACTTTGACTGGGCAATCCGAACCACTACATTGTAGCTCCAGCTGCATGCTTAGGCTTTTTTCGTCCCACTGGAAGGTAAAATGCCACCCTGGTATTAATTACCCTCCATATTTCTAGTATTTTTGCTATTCTGCCCATTGAATTTGCATGCAATTCTGCTTGATTCTCATCTCCGGCTGGGAATTCTGACTGGGATTTCTCCCGTTGAGCTGGATTTCTCCAGTTGTGAACGACTGATGCCAGTTTTTTTTGAATTGTAGTCTGCCTGTGGTTTCAGCAGTGGTAGTGGTGGAACTCAACAAAGCCATCCAGTTCATGTTGGCCACGCCTACAATTATTGCATTAACATTACAGGGACAGTTAAAATTACTTTTTTGAGCAAAAACATACCTGGAGTGTTGCCTTGATTCTTCCATACAGGTCTGAGGAACCCTTTAATCTCCCGGGGCAACCTTTCAGCTGAGCAAAACGTCTGAGTGAACCCAGCCCCGCCTTCGAGACACAGCTCCTCCTCAGAGCTACAGCTTCCAAGCTTCAGAGCTTCCCTCACTCAGCTCCTTCAGACTAGCCAGAAGCAATTAGCAAACACCTGGTGGAACTGAGCATCTCTTGAGCTCATTATAGGAGCTACTTTACACTGGTAAAATCATTGCTAAAGGGTTAATAGAGTAGCCATGTTGTGATAACTTTCTGAAGGCGGAGTTTTAGAAACATTCTTAAAGAGACAAAGGCCCAATTTCAAGGCGCTAATTTACAGAGTAACATTTCTTTTGAGTCATATTTCATGTATAAAGCATTTTTTTAACAACTGAAGGTAACATAGTTACTTGATTGTGCTATAAAATAGCACTATGGGCCTGGAAAACACATGAAACTTTCCCTTCAACAGCCTAAAACTACAAGGAGGTTTGTGGTTGTCGTTTTGTCTAAAGGCTTTGAATACTTTTGCACCAGAATTTCACTGTGACCCCTGCATGTGAGTTTACACTTCCAGAAGGGGGACTGAGTGGTGTTTTCATATGAAACACGGCACAAAATCACGCCACGATGTTTCTCCCAGCGGCTTCATGTCTGAGCCCGGTGCTCTGACCCCTGGACCGGTTTTGCACCAAGCCATCTGGAGAAGCAGGAAGGTTACACAATAGGAGATCAGCTGTTCTCCTCCTATTTAAAAATACCATTCTGCCCAGCTATTTGGTTTCATGTCAGAGGATTATGTTTAGTACGCCGGCTGCTGTGTCATGAATCAGACAGCAGAACAGAGCCGGGTCGCGTTAAGCCTAATAGCACCGCCGTGGCACGGAGACAAGATCACCCAGTAATTTTTAATTTTTTTTCCCTGTCCCCTGTTCACACGTCGCTCTACACGGCGAAGCTGAAGCTGCACCCTTGCAGCCAGATTGACTGTTTTTTTTTTGTTGAAAAATTCAATTACGCTCTAAAACGAACAGCCAGTGCTTGTGGATAGCACAGGGTTTTAGAGCGAGAGCCATCCACCGCTGTAGGAATGTGTCACATATCTATGAATACTGAATGGGTTGTGCTACAGTTGGCAGGCTGTCCCCGTCACTGGGATAAGTATTTTACCCCCCACTCCCCTCACTCCCACTCTTCTCATCTTCCAGTTGGACGGCAACCTTCTTCCCCCGCACCCGCTGTACAATCCTTAAAACAGATTTCTTGTCCTCTCCTCTCCTTTGTGGGGGCGAATTCAGTTTTTTTTATTATTTATTTTTTCCTCTCTTGGCAGCCGCTGCAGCAGATGATGTCAGATTATGTGAACATCACACATCATCGTGAAAAGATATTAGCGGAAACATTTGCATGTGGACACTTGAAGGCAAACTCAAAACATTTTGTTGCCCCCCCCCCCCCATCAACCCTCCCTACTTTAGTGTATGCATAGAGCTGGAGTTTGTATAAAAGAGTAGCCGCTATTGAGAAGCCCGGAATGATGTCAGCGTAGTCATGGCAACGATTCTTTCACATTAGCCCATGTTCTTCACACAGTTTGAGTAGCACTCAAGTGCTATTTTTCTGACAAATGTCAGAACTCATTTCTTAAATGGCAATGGGGCTTTTTTTTTTTTTTTTTTAAGCTGTTGCTCCTTTTAAAAGTAGAGCAGGAAATGTAATTTACATGTAACACAAAGCCAAAGTAGAGAGCTGCTCCTTTAGTCGTTTCCTTATATCTCTTGCTAATGACCTATTATTGGGAATTCAGGAGGCACTCTCTGCTTGTACAGAATGAATATTTATTGGACCGGTCAAGTAAAGCAGTCAGTGTTTTGAATGAGATATAAATATGAGACGTCGCTCCGGTCTGTTGTCTGAGGCCGAAATGCTCGCGGCGGCACGGTGCCGGCCGGAAGTCGGAGTCCTTTCTGCTTCAGAGAGCTGACACAGTGCAGCTGGAGTAACCAGAGAAGCTGGAGCAATATTTCGCTGATAGATGTCCTTTGATAGAAATGCAGAAAGGTGATAGGCTGAAAGGAGGATGGAGGTGGGGGGACGGAAAAAAAAGAGCCTGAGAATACAAAAAAGATCCTTGGAGCTGGAAAAACAAGTGTTTCAGGGACCGTTGTACCCCATGCGACTGCATCAGCAGCTCCATGCTCCAATCTCTGGGGGAGACAGAGGGAGAGAGAGAGAGAGGGAGGAAGGAAAGTAATTGTGACATTGCTCTTTGGCTGGGAATTGCTACTCAGTGCAATTTAGCCCAGTAATCGGAAAGCGTTAAGTTGAACAATCAACGCGGTCAGTTCGTTTTTATTTGGTCGCCTTAAATGAGGGATGGATACGGCAGCGCCTACCTGCAGCATCATCGGATGATAAAGGATTTCCTTTGAGGCTCTGCCTGATATCGTCCAGATGGGGAGGGGAAAAAATAATGTCCCTGTTAGTTAGGACATACTGTCCCAGCCCTGTTATACCTCTCTAATAATAGGACTGATTCTGTTGTGACTGCACATTGGGCAATGTATCTCTAAATTGATGCTCTGGTTTGGTTGTTAGTAATAATGATGTACATGCTGTTCTTTTTTTAAATGTTATTTAAACCAAAAACATCCCCAAATACACAATTAGAACCAATCCAGATTGGGTTATATTCATAACCAACTCCTGGGTCACACAGACTAATCCAGCTCCAGGTTCACTTGACACAATATGGCTGACTCAGGTTTGATGACAGGATGGTGATGGCTGTCAGCAGGAAAGATCTCTTGCAGAGGTCTGTATTACAGTGAATCTGAAGAGAGCCTCTGACTGAAGATACTCTGTTTTCTCAAGACGGTCTTATATTGAGGACGGTCAGGGTTGACCAATCTAAAAACACAGGAATATTTCCTCAAAGCTAACGGAGTTGTTACAGAGGGAAGCCTCAGAGAGTCTACCTGTCTCTCTCTGAGCTGAATCCTGTCAGGGGTTACTTTACAGTCCGTTAGTTTACAGTCCGTTATGGCCCACAGTGTGGGTGGAGGTGACCCTGAGCAGGGATCAGGGCTGGAGGAGATCTAAGGGATTAGGAAGAATGTAACAGAGAAGTGGTGGGTGATTTCATCCATGTGCGAAAAACTATTAATCAAAAAAATTCATGCTGATTGACAAATCAAAACCTCTTTTTGCTTCCTCCCCCATCCCCTGATCTTTGTCGTTTCCATCTCTTTGCTCTGTGAAAAAGTTTTCTACTTAGGTATGTATTCTTTATTCTACATGTATGTTTATCCACCTTATCTGTCCTTTGTTTCCAGCCAAATGTTGCGTATTTTTCCTCCGGCCTGCCCTCGGCCTCAGTGTGAGTAGCCGTAGGTTGGAGAACGGCCAGTGCAAACAGCTTGGGCAAACCTGCTTTCAGAGCACAGTGCGTCAAAGCATTTCACCCTCGCTGGCTCACAGCAAAGTGTGTGTGTGTGCGTGTGTGTGCAATTCACACGACTGGCCGCGGACATAGTTCTGTGTGTCTGCGAGGTCAACATGTCATTGGATTGGAATATTCCTGTCTGTACGCATTCTCTCCAGTTTGGATCAATGACTTTTTTTTCACATTTTGATTAGTTTGGAGGAGGTTCGCTCTGCAGTGAGTCTGTAACCATAAGCAAACATCATTGGATCAAAGACAAACAACTTCACAAAGCAGCTATTCTCATATTTGAAAGCCTGGACGGACTCTGTGCCCGAACGCTGGGAAACACAATCACTGAACTAGTGTTTTTGTCTTATTTGTTTAACTTCACTGGCCTTTCCCTTTCCCTTTTTCCCCCCACTTCAGGGACAACTGCTTGCTTATTGCTAGTTTGCAATTATCTGACTCGAGTCTGAACTCTGATCCTTGGTTTTAAGTGGATTCATAAAGATTTGGAGACAAACTAGCAGACCAAGCACCTACATGGAGAAGAAGTTTTGCAGCAGTCAGACGTCAGATATTTCAAAATCCTCAGTAGCAAACAGGTCGTCACGTCAGTCTCAATATGACGAGTGTGCAGCATACAGTGCAGTCCGAGGCCATGTACCATGCAGAAGCATTCAAACCCCTTGACCTTATTTGGTCATGTTACGGCCAAAAAGCTGCGGTACACCAACACAAAGTAGTGCATAGTTGTGAGGTGGAAGGGAAATAAGAATTTTTTAAACAGTTTTTACAAATAAAACACTAAGATATAAAACGCACATTTTAATTAGAACACCTTTACTCCTATACACCTATACACATTTTCTATGCTAGAGCTGAGAAGATTAATCGTGATTAATCGATTATTGAAATATCCATGGACTAATTTAGTTATTGATTAACTGGAGGATACAGACAAAAAAAAGGCCATAATTTGCTGAAAGAACAACACAGTCAAACCAGTAATTAAGCCAAATCTGTACAAAAAAATATATACATTTAGCATTTCAGATACAAATAATCCATTATCTGTAAATATGTCGACTCAAAATTCCTGTGGTAGTGCCTGGATCAAATAGACTAAATTGCTACATTATTGCATTTTACACAATAAAATGTTCATTTTTCTTATTTCAAAAGTTATAGTTTTTTTACTCATAATTTTAATGCATATCTAATATTGTACAAAAGTCTGCAGAATGTAGCCATTTTTTTATTTGATTAATTGATTAATTGTCAGATCAATAGAATAACTGATTACTAAAATGACTATAGGCTGCAGCCGTAGCCTGTCAGACAGCAACTTTTCCACTATCCGGTTTTCGTATCTTGAGAAGCCACTAACGCTTTTTAGGAAAGTTTATTTAAAACGCTAAGAAATGACGTACATTTGTGCGATTCAGTTTAAGAGTAGCCAACTGCTACAATTAGCAAATTCAGGCCATCAGTGTTTGATTTAATCTGGAGCCGTTTGGTGACGACCTCGGGTGTTTGAAATTTCCTCAGAGAATAGTCATGAAAAAGCATCAAGGAACACAGCAGACAAGTCAGGGAGAACGTTGTTGAGAAGTGGGAGGACTGCTATAAGTTGTTCAGGAAAATAATAATATTGTCACCTACGAGACATGTATTTAATTTATTTTTTATCTTGATTTAGAAAGTAAGTGGCATCAAGATCACAAATCTCACACATACTGTCTAAACAGCCCACACCAAAGCAATGCAAGGCCGGAATGACCTCACAGTAGGTTTGTAACTTTCATTTTTGGTACTCATCGCTTATTATAAATTATAATTACAAAAAATACAGTAAAGATTTTAAATCTCTAAGTGACATTACCAGCTGAATAGAGCTATTGTTGCTTTTGAGAGTCTTTTAAATCCAGCATTTGGCATTTGTTCCTTTAGTTTTTTCTCTCTAGTTTTTTCTCAGTACAGATTAAATACTGTATTGAATCTGTACCAAACCTCTGTCTTTGTTTTATTGTCTCTATAGTATTTGTTTTTGTGTGTGTGTGTTCTTAGATTAAGTTCACTAAATTACTCACTTTCTTTGACGGATTTACAAAGACTAAAAATATATTGCAAATTGTGTTCTGTAGTGGAAATGTTTGTTTTTTTCCCCCTTAGAAGTCAAAACACTTTTCTCCGAACAAACGTCTCCATCTCGAGTTGCCTGTTCTCTCAGGAAGAAATAATTACTGGAAGCACATGAATGCGACTCGGGAGAGGACTGATCATGCCGCGCAATCTGCAGCTCATCATTAATCCAGACCTGCGACTGCGCACCTGGATGAGGCAAACTGCTGTTTTGTAATGTGAAATAGGGAAAGATATTATTCAGGCAGCTTCCAGCCATCTCAAACAGCAATGAGTCATCAAAGCAAACTCTGTGACTCCAGAGAAAGAGCTACTCTGAGAGAGAAGAGGGGAGACTTTCATTACAAAAAGAGGCCATTAAATCATAGGATTTTGATTGTTATTTAGCATAACAGGTGGTGCAGTTGTTAGCTTTTGGGTCATGGAAAGAAAGTGATGGGTTCTAAACCCAGCTTATGTTGTTTTTTGTTTTTTTTCTTTTTTGCTTTTTTTTGTATACAGTTTTCATGTTCTGCCCAAACAAGCGTGGGTTCTCTCCGGGTACTCCGAAAAATACGTATATTTTGGTCAATTTATCTCTCTCAGTTGTCCAAAGGTATAAGTGTGCATGGTTGTTTGTCTCTGAGTTGTCCTGTGATGGAATGGTGATCCATCCAGGCTTTATTATTGAGGATTAAAAAAATGTGATGTCTGCTCCAAACTTAATTAATTTATTTCCACGTGGATGCTATCTCTGCTAATTTTCTTCAACCGTTTATTAACCTACTCTGGTTTAGTCTGACATGCAGGTTTCAGCAAGCCAAATGTAAGACTTTTTAAGACCTTCTGAATGCCACCTCAAATTAAATTTAAGATTAAAAAAACTATAAATACAGTGGATGGTTGGGGGATCTTACTGTATTTCAATCAAGAATAGCAAGAAAAAGAAAGAAGAAACTTCTTGGGTCTGTTTGAGGCTCTTGACACCAGCTTTATGCTTTTCACACTGCTAATGGCCCTCTGCAACCTCACCTTTCGTTGTGCCAAGCTTAAAAGATTTTTTTCGCACAGAATGCACCTAGTTGGCAACAAAAGTGAGCCGGTGGACAAAGCAAACGTCGGCTAGCCAACTAACGATAAATTTGCACCTAACCTTCGACACCTAGACGTTAGCTACCTTTGGTGTCTAGCTAGATAGCTTTTTAGAGTGTAGCTAGCTTTGGTTATGTGTCGTTTGATATGCTGTATCTAAATGTCTAATTGTAATCACAAACGCTTTAAACATAATTTCATAACGTAGAGCTTGTGGTTAAAATTTTAAACATACAGTTTTTCCATGTTGCTGCCTGAAGGCAATCACAAGCTGAGAGCTGCTTCTCCCTCAGAGGAGCCCAAACAGTAGAGATGTTCTTATGTTTTTATGCTGCAGCCAGTGTTATCATTCTGCCCGCAGACTTTTCATCAGGACAGTGGGCAGCATATGCAAGCAGAGCTCCACTTTCTACAGCAGCTGTTATCATCAAATGCTAATTCACAATCCCATCTTGTGTTTGCCCAGACACACTCTCATTCCTGGCACAGGAACATGGCCGAACACAGGATCATAATTGTGTGCAGCCACTGGAGCTGTAAAAGACTTCAGTAGAGACGCTGCCGTCTAAAGCAGAGGGGGAGCTGAGATGCCTCAATGCGGTATTGTTCTACTCTGTGCTGATGTGAGCTTTCCTGTTATCCGCTTTCACCTCACAGCATTGATAAAATATGGAGGGGTCGCAAAAGGGGAATCAATAATATATTTCAAGTGGGAATCAGAGGATACGTGAGGTTTGGGTTTCACCGGGGCCAGACCAGTGGATGAAACTCCACTCCAGTTCCCCAGTCTCTGTGGGAATGAGGCAGAAGTGCTGCTGAATGCTCCCTATTCACGGTTTAAATCCAAGTTAGCCGTCTGCAGCCCAGGGAAGACCTGACAGCAAGTTGGGAGGAAAATAAGTGACACAACAGCTATAACCTTCACTCTCTTCCAAAACTATCCAAACTTATTGAACTTTTTCATGTTTTCTCACATGACAGACACAAACATCAATGGTTTTTATGCGGATTTTGTGCAAAAAGTGGCAAAAAAAATGTAATTGGAATCCATAAGAAGTCATGTGTGACTGTCATAAAGCACGTAAGGAAGACGGTGCTTTGCTCTCATTAAGACGGGGGAAAAGTTCATATTTAGCAGGAAAACAAACTTAAATTTGCACTCAGAGCTACAGTGGAATGGTTTAGATTACAGAAGATTCATGTGTTGGAGTGGCCCAGTCAAAGTCCAAGCCTAAATCCAAAAGAGAACCTGTGGCACAGATAGTCTCTCCTTTTTATTAGTTAATTTTTCTTTTCTTTTGAAAAAAACTTTATAGCCCCAATTTAGCTCATACATGTCCCACATGTTAGATTTTTTATTATAAAATCTTCTCCCTCTACTTCAAAAATTTGTGCTTCTGGTCAAATAAAATCATAATAAAATACACTGAAGTTTGTGGTTTTATCGACCGTTGAACAAAAGCCAAAGTTCAGTTTGATAAAACCACAGGTCAAACTGAACAATATTCCAAGAAATTACAAAAAAAAAAAAAAAAAAAGAGAAATCCCAGGAGCTCGTCAAGCCTCAGCTAGCAGGTAATTCTCAGAGTTCCTGATCATCCAGGCAGAAAAAGACATAATAAGTGTTGCTTGTTTGGAGGTGTTACAAGGAATACGGGTTGTTTTTCCACGTAATTAGAGTTTATAAAATCAAGTCTAAAGCAACTGTGACTCTTAGAATAGAAGCCTATTCTAAGAGGCTTCTATTCTAATATGAATAGAAGCCTCTATTCATATTAGAATGACTGACTTCATTCAGTCATTTCTCAATGACTGAATGAAGGGCCAGTATTATGTTTTTTCTGGTCACATGGTGCACAACCAAGGAACTGTTATCTTCAGTTGTTATAAAAATGCTCCATATATCAAACATGACTTTAGAGAAATTTGACTTTGCAACTTATTCATTGAAATTGGGCCTCTGTCTCTTTAAGAATCTCCTGCTCTTTCTGAAACTCCGCCTTCAGGAAGTCATCACAACATGGCTCCTCTATTAACTCTTTAACAACGTTTTTAGTAGAGTTTCACTGAGAAGTAGCTCCTATCATGAGCTCAGAAAATGCAGTTTTCTACCAGGTGTTTGCTAATTGCTGCTGGCTAGTCTGAAGGAGCTGAGTGGGAGAGTCGAAGGGAATGAGGGTCTGTGAGGTGGAAGCTCAGAAGCTTGGAAACTGCAGCTCCAAGGAGGAGGCGGGGCTAGGTCCACCCAGCCGTTTTTCACAGCTGAATGGTTGCCACGGGTGATCCAAGGATTTCTCAAACATTCATAAAAGAATCAAAGCAAGACTCCAGGTATGTTTTTGATGAGGAAATATCATAACATAATGTAAAGCCCATTTTACATAACACTGCCCCTTTAATGCAAAATGTAAAATGATCTTAGTTGATGAAGTCATAACTCACAACAACAATATCCAAAGTTGGCAAAATGTGCCAACTCACACCAGTCAGTATGCGTTACACATGCCGATACCTACTCATTTTCTTCTATTTATAGAACATAAAGCCACTGCAACATCTTTCTCAAGCAGTATTGAGCAGTGAAATATCAATGACTTAATGATGTACAAACAAGTAGAGGTGCATAAAGTTTATTGTTGTAAACCTCAATGCTCGCCTTGTAAACAGAAACTTTGGGAAGTAGTCTAACAAGAGACTGGTTGTGCAGTTAAGAGATCTGAAGCATTACTGCAGCTCTGAATGCAAAAGGTGATTAAAGTGGTGCCTGCAAGAGACTGGTGATGGTCTGTTATGGTTTCCATGATCCTCTGAGGCACCCTCATCCCTTAGCTTCCAAATCCTCCAGCGTGTTCACCAGTTTGCTTCGAGCTTTGGCGCTGTGACCTTTGCTGCATTCCAGATCTTTTTGGATAATGAATCTTTGATATTAACTAGAAATGGGTCATTTATTACATTCAGATTAAGTTCCCTTGGCTTCACAGTAATCCTCTCTTATAGAGCAATAAAATAATCCCCACTGTTTGTACATTTAAATACATTGTTGTAGGACAGACAGCAGCAGAGTGTATGCATGCGTCTCTGTGTGTGTGTGGTTTTGATAGAGAGAGAGAGAGAGAGAGAGAGAGAGACAGTGAGTAACCCACTGAGCTCCTCTCTAGTTTCCATCCTGCTCAGTTTCACTCTATTTCAGAGTTGCCTAATTAATCATGCATTATTGAAAGACAGAAGCTGGGGGTTTAATAGCCCTCACTGCAGCCCCAGCACAATACAGGAGCAGCTCTTAATGGTACCGTGTGTGTGTGTGTGTGTGTGTGTGTGCATGCGCGGGAGTGCGTGTGTTTTTGCGAGGGGCATTCAAGGTCAGACGGAGAATAACTCGTAACTTTTGATTTTTTTTCCTCTACAGCGTTCCCCTCTTTCCCAGCTTCCATTCATTTTAGGGAACCATCACAGGCTGGTTCTGTTCCCACACACTCGACCGGGATTAGCCTTCTGTGGAGATCAAACCCCGCTGGAATGAAATGACTGCGACAGAGCAGGCTAATCCCTCTTGATCAGCAAACAGAGGAACGCCAGTTAGTCGTGGTTAGCTTTGCGGCGTCACGGGTCACCTGCACTTTCACTCCCTTATGCTGATAGATTACCAGGTCTTTGTTGTGTTCCTCTCCTTCCTCCTCCTCCCTCTGCCTTTCTTGATGGTAACGTGGGCCAGCGTGCACGTGCATCTTTCTACAGAGCTGCAGCGCCTCCCCTCCCCTACCGCTCTGCCTCACTCACAGACTTTCTATTTCACCCCCCATCCCGAATAACAACACACACACATACACCAAAGTCTGCACAAGTTCTTGGCAGGATGAACACCTTGCTTGTAGGGGGGAGGAGGGAGTTAATCAGAGGCAAAGGGACGCTCCTCTGCCAGTGGCCGCTCTCAGAAATGACACACGCATTGAGAGGCGGTGAGGTGCAGCAGTCCGTTTTGACGATGCGTTGAATACTAATCAAAGATGAGGCAGGGAATCTTAATGTATCTGAAGGGATGCTGAGGAGCCATATGCCCATTGATTAGCTGGACACCTCAGAGATCTCGTTCATCTCGGACGCCGAAACGTGACATGCATATCAGAGATGATATTGACTCAAGTATTGGCTTTCGTTTAAAAGAAAAATATGATTTCCAGATGCCAGTAAAGCACAGTGGTGGGCATTTTGCTCCAACTTTCGTTCCATCTTTGAATGTTAAACCTACGATGATCCATGATCTCTATAACTCTAGATCTGGTCTGTTTGGAATAGAAAAAAAAAAAAGAAATATTGCTGAAGCAAAGCCACAAAAAGACTTGTGAGGGTGCATTCACACCAGACATGTTTAGTTCGCTTTAATCAAACTCTAGTTTGTTTGCGTAGAAAAGCCGGTTCGTTTGGGGAAGAGTGAACATGCAATCGAACTCTGATGGAAACCAAAGAAAAGTGAAGTAGAAACCTTTGTCTCGCTTCGGTTGAAGTAAACTCTGGTGCAGGCTGGAGACCACTCCAAAGGCCGGATGAAAACTACAGTGCATGGCATTCTGGGTAAATACAACCAAAACAAATGTGAGACTCTAGCGCTAGTGTGAGAAATGGCTCGTGGTTTTGTGCCAAAGACAAAAGAGAAATCCTACAACCGCTAATGAACGACAGTTCACTTTTGCTTACACTTCGTGAAGAAGGAAGTTGAGTTCATGTCTTCTACAAAGGTTTTTATGTCGTTTTCATCAGTAGTTCTTGGTACGGCGCCACCACAGGCGAGGGGGTAAACAGGTTTTTCAAAGTGTTCACTTCGTTTGACACAGGGCAATGTAGAAGCGAGTCTGTCTGGTGTGAATACACCTCAAAGTTAAAGTCAACCGTCAAAGTCTTTCTCCTGGCACATTTAACCGGAGAAAACGCTGTCTTGACAAAAAAGGGATATCATCTGGCTATTAGTAAGGCATCGCTTTATTTTAAACTCTTTGGATGAATGGATACCTTAACATCCCATAATGGAATCTAATCAGACAGGAGCTTCTAGACAGTTATTATCTGTACATATGAGCAAAATCTTGGAGTGGCAATTACAGCCCCAGTCTTCAACAATGGCATTTTGATGAGCAAGACCGCTAATTGTTTAACAATCTATTTTTGGTTCCTCCATCATTCACACCTACCAAACCATTTTTAACGAGCTGTAACGTGTCTATAAATGTTCCCGCATTAATTTGCAAACAGCCATAGTAGCTTCAAGGCAGGCGCCGGACGATTCCCTGCTGTATTTCATGTTGTTCACTTCTGTCTTAATTACAGCCTATAAGGGCCAAAACCATTTGAGTGAGCCCAAACACTGCGCTTTGCAAAAGTTCTGATGTCTCTTGAACTTTTCCTCATTTTCTCCTACTACCAACACAAACTTCCACATATTTTATTGGAATTATATGGGACAGACCAACACAAAAAAGCGCAAATCCAGGCAATTCTGAATCATTCTCAAGTAAAAAGTTCTACCCATGTTCATCAGTTCCTTTTGCTGTTTGCACATATTTTGCCATCGCTCGCTGCACTTCCATTGAGCATAAAATTGTGCAAATTGGAAACATTCCAGCTTGGTAAAAACTCCCAACTTTTTGATAAAAAGTTTCTGCGCTAGGATGAGGTGGGCTTTTTAGCTGTACTGAAATGAGTGTATCACACAAGTCATGGGATAAACAACCAAAAGTTACTACTGGCAGAAAAGACAAAGATGACAGGAAGTGGTCGGAGGCATGAACAAAGTTATTCGTGTGCAATTTTAATTGTGTTACTTATTCAGTGGAAACACCACAATTGCGAACTTGTGTTTTTTCGACATTAGCGAAATAGCAGCAAAGTTTTGCGCACATTAAAGCATTCCTTTAATGTTAGCACAGTCCTACTTCAGCCTAGAAGCCAAACATGCCAATATCAAACCTAGAGTGAAAGAGCAAAGCAGCTTAGCTCATCTAAATGTCAGGCTTCAGCTATATGAGAGGGGAGCTCACCTATCAGCATTTCTGCCTTTGCTCTGATCGTCAGTAGGAAGTGGTTCAACCGATCGCTGACAGAGGGGGTGACCCTGAAAACGTGACTGACTGATAAACACATAGGAGCGCTCGTCACCGTGATAACCTGAGCCTGGAACCTAATATGTTGCTCCATCCTGCTGTGAATAACTGGAACATTGTTCTCCGAGTTCGCTCAATGAGAAAACAACAATTTGGCCGGCTTTGGGTCACTTTGATTACAGTTTGGTGAGTGAGAAGGGATTGATATGGCCTCAGGTTAAAATTAAATCTTTCCAACCATAATGACAACCATCTTAAAGCTGTGGTATAACAGGAACAAGAAAGGTTTCATAAAGCTGGAAAGCTAAATGCTACAGCTAGTTGTTGTCACCAACCGTTGCCTCCATATCCAAAATGGCTACCAGTCATGCTCACTGATTCCACTGAGCATCGTAACTTGATTGGATTTGGCCTCAGGTAAGTTTGGTTGGCTGAACATCTTAAAAGATGGGGACTTTATTGTCCCAAAAAGGACAGTGGTCTTCACTATGGAAGATGTTTGTAACCATGAGGACACTCCCTATCCACTATCTGGCAGCCAATCTAATTAAGTGATCAGGGAAGAAGATCCTTATTAAGAGAGGTGATCCAGAACCTAATAGTCACTTAGGCAGAGCTCCAGTGTTTCATTATCAGGATAGGAGAACCATCCAGAAGGTCAGCCATTGCTAATGCACTCCACCAATAAGATCTTTATGTCTAGAATGGCAAGATAGACATAAGAGGGAGGTTTAATCTGAGTAGAAAAAGACCATGGAGATTGTCTGGTCTAATTATACATAAAAAGAACTTACTGGTTTAAAGTTTGAGCATCAGATCTGAAGAAAAACGGGCAGTATTCAACCATACCTACTGTGAACCACGGAGCTGCCAGCATCACGCTGTTAGGAAGTTTCTCTGCTGGACAACTAGTCAGCATGGAGGGTGAGACGACAGCAGCCAAATATAGAGGCACTGTTGAAGAAAAACTTCTCCAGTGTGTTCTGGGAGACACACTCAGGTGACAATCTATCTTCCAACACAATAAGGCGCCCAGATAACAGAGGAGTGACTTCAGGAGTAATCTGGGAATGTTTTGGAGTTGTAAAACCAAACTGTCAAACTCAGCTTTTGATAGAGATAACTTTATTTTTACCTTGCAAGTAGATTATTCAAAAGTTCATCTGTGCATCAAAGATAAGTAACACCAACAGAACTCACTGTTTGAGAACTACAGAGGAAAATTATTCTCTTTAGACATTTCTCAAGGTACAGCATATCGACAACACAAGCCAACTGTTGATCCTCAAATATTAACCTCAGTCTGAGTTACTTGACATGACTTGGTGTTAAAGTTAAGGGCTAGACTTTAGTTAGTCCTTTAAGCCACCAGACAGACATTAATTAGAATATGAATGATCGCATCAGGGATATCTGAAATCAATGAATCATTTGAGAGAATCTTGATGATCTCCAGGAGTTGTAGAGTTTACGCAGTGGAGGTACGGCTTCAGATTATCCACTGGTAGACAAACAGAGCAGAAATGATCGATACCAGCAGAGACAGACCTGGAATCCCTGACTATGAACTGCTAATTCACGCCCCGCGCGGACGCTGAGAAATAGAGCGCACTGAAAGGAAGTTACTGATACCCCTGACTTCTCCCTACAGGGAATGCTTGATCCGAAGCACCGTGTGGCTAAAGCAACACAGTCACTGCTGTCAGATGTTTCCAATTGCATAATTTGATGTTGCGTGGCAAAGATTCCTGAGGATTAAAGTGATCAACAGTTGCTCCCGCCACATCTGGCTCATCTGGATCTCGCTAAACACTCCGACAGGAAGTGGATTAGAGGGCCCGTTGGCTAGCTGAGGACAAGCCCGCAGAGAACGTCTCTAATCTGCACATGCGGTGATCTAATAGAAATGCTTGCAGCTTCCACTTGCCGTGGGAGACCTGATTGAGGCAACCAGATGTTGCAGAGACACAGCCAAAGAAGAAAGTTGACCTGGTGTGGATCCAAGACATTAATTTTACTTGATGACTGTAAAGCGCAGCATGCGTCTCTTTCTTTGGATTTACAGCTTCTTAAGGGTTCCACATGGAAGCTGCATGCGAGCTGTAAAAGCAGGCGATGATGTAAAATGCCCACTCAGATTATTTGATCATCCATTTGCATTTCAGGGTTGTCGTGTTCTCCGTATCTAAGTCTCTTGGTACACCATGACTAAAATAACCCCTTTCAAAGCTCTAAAGCTTATGGCCCTTCTGTCGCTTACGTATTAGGTGGACAGCAAAAGATAATTCCCTTCCGGTTTGGCTTCAGTAAAAAAACCAAATTATATTGTTTTTACGTACAGCAAGTGGAAGGAAAACTGAGATAAAGCACATCCACACAACTAGAGAAAAAGCTGAAACTGACGAGTCAAAGTTAGACGGCTTTCATACGGATTGTCCCGCTTTTTGCTTTATTTTTGTATGTTGCCTTTTATGATAACTGGCACCCATTAATGGGTTGAACTGGAAACGTTTGAGGTCACTGAAAATGAGATAATTAGAAGGGTTGAGCTCAGAAACAGAATCATCACAGCCTGCCATTAGTTTTTATTTAAATTTTTCAAATAGAGCCATTTTTATCTTCTAATCTAGGGTGGTATCAGGGTAGGTAGCTGGTTCCTGGATGGATGGATGGATGGATGGATGGATGGATGGATGGATGGACGGACGGACGGACGGACGGACGGACGGACGGACGGACGGATGAATAGACGAAGACGGCAGCTATTTCCCTTTATGATCCGATTGCATACACCCACGATTGCATTTGCTCTACAGTCTTTCATGCAACAAAAATGTCTTTATTTCTACTCTTAATACTTAGTGGCAAAAAGATAATAAGATATATTTTAATTATCTTCCATATTTTCTAATATTACTACCTAAAGAGATGTCAAAATTGGCTAAAATCCGCATCAGCAGCAAAATTCAAATCACTGAATCAAAGTTTCCTTCAGCGCTTCTGATAAAATGTTTTTTTTCTCAAACCCTAAGTTTAAAATCAATGTCCATGCTAGAGCTGCAAAGTGTTAGACTCCTTCGGTGGAAAAATCTAAATATGAATAAGAGCAATCTTCATAAAATAGCCCAAAATGTCAGATCTGGTAACACAGAGTCGTTCTCTTTGTTGTTTTCCTTTCCCTCTCATTATTTATGCTTAACTGCAACGGAGCCAACATCTCCAAAATCTTTAGTTGTTTTATGTTTTACCTCCATCACTTCCTCTGTACAGTCACCATGACTTTGCATTTTCTCACAAGTAGACGAGTTTCTTCTCTTTATCTCCAAACGCCACAGTTTCAATTTTGTCTTCTGTTTGAGCTCCCAAATTCTCTCCTCACTCTCCAATCTATTACTGAAGATTTATTACACCAGACAAAAATGTCTCTAGAACACGTGCGGCCGTGCTGCAACCAAAAACCTATCTAGATAAAAGCTCCCTTGCAAAAACAACAGAGTATAACTGTACAGAATGAATTATACAGTTCTGTTCCTTTTATCTCATCTGTATTTATAAAACCAGCAGCACAAGAAAGTCAATCGTCTGTTTGAATTCCAAGAAAGCAGAAATAGACACGAGATGAGTAGCAGGGGTTAGCCTCTCACTTTGAAGAAATACATTTTCAAAAAAAATAAAAATTACTAAACCCAGTCATGCTAATTTCAACAGGCCGGATTCTAATGCAATGTACCGCTGCTGCAATTAAAAGCCCAAGCTATCAAACAGCATGAGAACTCAGGCATGAGGCTCATTAGTCCGTCAGCCTATAAAGTTTGATTGTTGAAACCTTTTTCAGCTTTTTCGAGCATAAACTCAATTGAATGTAGTTGTTTTAGATTTCGTTTTGGTCTTTGCAATGCTGTGCATCCAGAGGTTGAGCTACATACATGTTAGCTCAGTGTAAATCTACACTAGCTGCATTACCGGTGACAATATAGTTGCGCAAATTGGAATTACAAAAGTAAATTTGCTTAATAAAAACACGGCAATCGCGATGAAACTAATGTTTTTCGGTAAAAGGTGTTTGTCTTAGGAAGGATGAGGTGGTTTTTCAGCCGAATCGAAATTAGTGGAACCACTCTTCGCATCACAAGTCATGTGATCAACAACCGGACGTTACTACTGAAACTTCATACTGCTCGGTCATACAATCCAAACTAATTGAAAAACCTGTTCACCCCTTTCGCCTGTGGTGGCGCTGAACTACTGAAGGATATGACACAAAAAACCTCAGAAGAAGACATGAGAGCAACTTCCTTCTTTGTAAAATGGAAACAAAAATGGAGTAGCATCAGATTTTAGTGGTTGTAGGATTTCCCTTTTGCCTTTGGTAAAAGACCACGAGCCATTTCTCCAGCAAGCACTAGACTCTCGTTTGTTTTGGTTGTATTTACCCAAAAAGCCCTGCACTATAGTGCACTTCCTGCTTTTGGAGTGGGCTCCGGTACGCTTGGCGTTCACGTACGCAGGGTTTGCGTTTTCGGGCCGCATCAGCATGTGATTGCGTATTCGCACCTCTCCAAACGAACCGGACTTTCTAGACAAGCAAACTAGAGTTTAATTAAAGCAGACAAAACAGGGCCGGTGTGAACGCACCCTAAAACATTTTCACCCAAGTCTTGTTTTTCAAAGTCACAGAAGTTGGTGTAATTATTTCACCCGGGAAAAAAAAGTCTCCGAGGTTAAAATAAAACCTTAAAATCTCTTAGACGATAACTTCCAAACAGAGCTGTAATTATGCAGTCACATATTAAAATCCGTTGAAAGACCAAACTCCTCGCTTTGAAATAACTGATAAATTCAGGTTTTTTGCTTTTTTCTTTTCTTTTTTTTGCTCATCCATTTTACAGAAACACTGCAGACACAACATTATTCCCGACAGCTTTTATTGTAACCCCATCTACATTTACGTCACAACGTGCTGCTGCAGGTTTTTGTTGCTGCCAAGACAAAAATAGAAAACCATCATTTCTTTAGCAGCGAGTGCTTAATTATGTTCCGTCGCCACGCTCTGCTAGTCAACCTCTACAGCATTTAAATACATGTCAGAACTGAAATAAAACATTTCTCAGTTTCTTTGGTACTTCCTACATCTGATTCTTACTTCCAGCTACAGTATTTATCTATTTTTTATTATTATTTCTTCACAGTTTCTGCCAGATGTGACCGCAAGTGAGACACTACGGGGGCAGAGGAGAGTTGGGGGAACAGTGGGGAGGATGTCTGAACACATCAGACATTCTGGGGTTTAGCTTCTGCTGGCTTGTTTTCCATCAATACTTTTCCAGTTTCTAGGTTGTGTTTTATTTATCAGGTGAGCGAGGCATACAGAGAGAATGAGAAGCAGAACCTGGACGGCAGCTGATCAACGAAGTGTGATTTCTACATAGTCTTTGACAAGATTATTGAGATTTAAGCACAAGGCCTTGCAAAGGTGTTGACTTTTTTCCTTCTTGTCACATTAGAACCAAATACTTTAACATATTTTACTGAGATTTCATGTGATCAACCAACAACATGTAAATGTGAAGTGGAAGGAAAATAAAGCTTTTTTTATCTTAAATGAATGATTTCCATCTTAATGCATCCCCTTTTACTCTGATGTCACAAAGCAAAATCCAGTGCGACCAAGTGAGAGAAAGAGAGAGAGAATGGAATGATTTAAACCAAAGCATATTAATGTGTTAGACTGACCCAGTCAAAGTCCAAAGAACAATCTAACTGAGAATCTATGTCAAGATTTGAAAGAGTATGCTGGCAATCTGAATAAGCTTGAGCTACTTTGCAAATAAACAAACAAACAAACAAAAATCTGTTTCTAAATGTTGGAGCTGTATTTGCAGCAAAACATGGATTTCTCCTACTGCTGTAGCCTGAGTTGCAGACATGGAAGCACATCAGCTCTGATATGTTCAATAAATAATTTCCAAAGTGCATAGACAAGGTGAAGGACTAAATGTTGTGTCTTATGCAGACCAGAATCAGGTGCTGCAGTTTAATGTTTGCTCTTTAGCTCGCTGTGACACACCTCACTCCAACTCGTTAGTTTTAACTCACTGGCTTAGCTTAGCATGAGTTAAACTAAACTAGTTTAACTTGACTAGTTTGAGCAAATAACTAAGCTAACTGACTTAGCTTAGTTAAACTAACTAGTTTAAAGGTAGTTAATTTACTAACTGTGATACTTTGATAACAATATGCTAGCTTTTTAGTTAGCACAGCTAACTTTTTAGCCTAGCCCTATAAGCACTAATCATAAACATTTGTTCCACTATTTCTAAAGCTCTACACAACACGGTATTGAGCAGAAGCTAATGCTGAAGCGCTAGAAACAGTTCATATTATATCTGCCCTTGAAAAACTATAATCTTCGAGCACCAATATAATTTTGACATTATAATTTACATGTTCATGCACTATTGTATGTACAAGCAGCTCTTCTCTTCTTCCTGTGGTTTATTTTGTTCCTCTGTTTCTTGCTTGAAAAGAGAGAATGTGAGGAGAGAAAACAGAAACAAAATAAGAGCATAAACGTCTACAAGTAAATCAACATGTTCAACTTTACCTGGAAAACTTAATATAAGCGAAGCTAAGAGCGCCAACCATTTTCAAAGCCAGAAAATAAACTTGACAAAAATTAGCTCTGCTGTTAGCGCATTAGCAGAAGTGTGTCGACCATTGTTAAAAATAATAACACATTAATATGATTGTTTAAAGAAGCTTTTAGCAATTAAAATAACTGTTGCTTTTATAGACTTACTGTATAAATTTGGCTTTAGTCATAATGCTGCAAATGCAGAATAAGTTGAAAGTGTATGAATATTTTATAGAGGTGCAGCGGTGCGTTACGACCATTTTGTTTTTCTCATTTACTCTTTCAGGAATGTTACACAACATAGGATGTGGCAGCACTTCCTCTCTCTCTCTCTCCTTCTCTGTGGCTTTCTACACTGTTCCACTGATTACATTTGGCCTGTGTCCCAATGCCACGTCCAAATACCAGAAATAAACTTCTGTTGGCTCAAAGTTTCATAAGCAAAAACAACCATGGGCTCCCTGGAGGCTGAGGGGAGCTGCGACTCGTCCCAGAGGCTCATCACCAAGCCTGACGATGTCCTCTGAGGAGGAAACTGCAGCGACAAGCTGAACGACAAACATCACAAGGCCTGGTGAGAATGAATGTGTGACCAGAGGGCACAAATCCCTCTGAATATGGTCAGCTAGAATAAGCTCGGCTGCTTTCCATAGAAGAAGAGGAGCACACTGGGAGAAATGGGACTTCAAAGGGCTGTTGCCTAATTTACTCCATTCAGAGCAGACATGAAACAAAGGCCGATTTTAGGCTTCAAGCGTTTTGTCTGTGACAGTATTCTTTTATGCTGTCAAAATTAATGAAACTTCTCCTTTTCAGTCGTTCGCGCAAATATTTTGATCTATAACAAAGGGGGCACGGAGGAACCCTGAACGAGAAGCGCCGCGCGCTTTCAGCGCAACGCAGCTCAACTCACCGCAGTCCACGGTTTTCATCGGGCAGTCAGGCGTTTCATTCAGTTACGAGTCCGCTCCTTACGCCACTGGATCCATCTGGATCTGGACACAGAATGAAATTCACAAGTTACTGGAAGTCTTCAGCACTCGGCTCCAGCATGTACTATCACTGCCACAAGAGGGCACACAGTACGATCATTAGGCATGAATATTATACAAATTTCAGGCTTTCGATGTTTCCACCCTCGAAAGGGCAAAGATCAAACGACAAACGAGATTATTTAGTTCATTAAGGGACTATTCAAACCCTCCTGGCTTTAGGTGAATAAATCCAATAACTGGTCGTGCCAACAGATGCCATAAATCTTCTACCTCACTGTGGAGGAATTGTGGACCGCTACTCAACAGAATTATGTTACTTCAGCCACATTGGAGTACTTTTAAAGGTCATGCTGCGTCATCTCAATTGGACTCAAGTTCAGGATTTGACTGTGCCATTCCAAAACCTTTTTAATTAAATTTTCTCGGAGCCACTTAGAGGGAGTCGTTAACAGTTGAGGAGAGGCATCATTATGTTCTGTTTATGGCTTCACCAAAGTTTATTTGTTAGCATTTAACATATAGTTATAAAATGAATCAGGCAGGGTTTTCTTTAAAAAAACAAAAAAAGAAAAAGAAAACTCTCCTGACTGAAACTCTCTGAAGGGCTTTGGAGTATCTGTTAGTCAGCTGAAGCGGCCAATTTTTTACTTTGACTTCTGAAGTGTTCTTTTATTTTATACAGCTGCTGTTTAACTGGGTTCAATGAGGTCTGCCAAAGGTCAGATTTTCCTCCGATGTCATACTGAGAAGATGCTTGAGAGAGCCAAAGCCTGAGTATTGAGTCAAGTGGCCCCTTGTGCTTGAACCGCCCGGACCAAAAGAACAAAACTGTCTTTAACCCACTGAATGCTGGTGTAGTTTTACAACTTCATGATTTGTTCAGTAAGGAGCAGCAATGTAAAGTCAAAGTTTATTAGTCCTTTAAGTGTAAACCAACAAAGCAAATATCTAAAATGAGCAGCTTTAAAATGCTATAATAATTAGAACTCTGTATTACATTCTTTACTTTTGTTCTTAACTCCATGAAATTCTAGCATAATTTTGACGTTTTCTTTGTTTTGCTTTGATATGTCCCACTGATATTTCTGCTTGTGGTACATTTCCACAAGATCACGGTTATTTATGTGCTAACAAACTTTTTTCTTCCAGTTAAACTGGTTTCTTTTGAACGTCATAACATTTAGAGGCAAGTGTTTCAGCTACTCTCATCCTACACAAGCAGCTGTGTAGGCACAACATGCCGAACAGACAGTCGGGGTCTGGAAGTTATTATAAAGAGTGAAAAATAAACTGATAGAATAAACCCAAACTGGTTACATCAACAAAATATGTGTATGGTAAATAATACTGTTTAACAAGAATGTGAGTTTTGACTTTTTCCTTTTATTGCATAAGTTGTAAGCACATGACTTGGGACCAACATACCTAATCAGTAGACCAAACTGGAAACCTTCTGGTACCAGTCTCAGCTGATTTCTGTTTGTATGTTGAGGTTCTTTTAAGCAAAGTTGCATAATTTCTATTGACTGCTATATAACTGCACAAATTGGAATTACCAAAATAAATTTGTTTAATGGAAACACACCAATTATGAAAAAAAAATCCTGTTTTTCTGTAAGAAGTTTTTGGCTCTAGGGTGAGGTGGTTTTTCATCTGCATCAAAATTTTTAGATTTTTCAAAACTGCAACAGAAACACCTTTTACTGCGTCACACGAGTCATATGACCAACAACCAGATGTTACTACTGGTGAAAACGACGAAGAAGACGACAGGAAGTGGTAGGAGGATGATGGTGCAACATGTTTTTCTATGACTTATTCACATGTGAATTCAATTGTGTTTCCTCATTTAACAGAAACACAGTGATTGCAAAACAGTTTTTTTGACGTTAGCGGAACGTGGACAAAGTTAAATTAATGTTGTTCTCCTGACTTGTGAACTTGAAATTCAGATTTCAGATTTTTTTTGCCCTTAAACTATGCTGTTGTCTTTCTGACAGTAGAAACCCGACATGCTAAGCAACATGCAGATCGTCTGGATGTTTGAGCACATGGTGGGAAAGTGACAATGATTCCTAAAGATTAGTAAATAACTCTGAGCCTATTCTCAGTGCACTCACCCGTCACACTTTCTCTTCCCCTCAAACACTCACGAATACACACGCTGCGTTTGTGTAAAGGCTGCTCGCCTCACCAGATGAGTGCTACATTTGCAAATCTGAAATTAGCACATGAATGAGCATCAAAACAGGTGAATTAGAGCTCTCCTGATGCTTTTAACACGTCCTCTTCCTTCTGTCTCTTCCTAACATAAACTCAGGGCCCTCTGCTAGAGCTCATTCTCTGTTTCTTTGTGAGATGAAAGGACAAAAGCAACAAGGCTGATGAGGGAGATGGGGGATGAAAGCTGTCCCCATCGGTCCAGAAGAGGGCAAGCCTCAGTGTGAAGCGTGTGCGTCACAGGTGGGGGTGCTCTGGTGACGCTTCTCTATTGCCGCGGAAAAGAAAGATTTGTTTTGTTCTCGTCTTCTCGAATGCTGAGGACATTATGGGCTCAGCTTCACTGCTCTCACTGGAAGAAAAAGAAAGAATAGAGGGGGAGAGAAAAGTGCACGGCACAGGGAGAATAACCAGAAAGGGGTTGAGGAGGTGAGGGAACACAGTAAATGAGAACATAAATCATCTAAATGAGACACGAGAGTCAGTAAGCAGGAATATGCATCGCGTTTTACCATCAGCAACTTAGAGCAGCCACCAGTTAGGGAGCCGCAACTGTAAGCGAGAGAGTGGGAGCGACACAGTGTTAAAGGGAGGGGCTCACTTTTATTTTTGTCCCTATATTTATCATCAGGCGTTAGAAACTTTTTTCTCAGAAAACAGACTCGCTTTAAAATAAAAGCGGATACCATCAAGCGCGGGCAGCGTGCCGAGATCAGGTTTCGTAACCGTTCAGTAAAGTTACGGTTCCAACTCAGCTAAAACTTCCATCATCATGTCATTCCTGCTGTTCAAATTCCTATTGTTGATCAGAAGCAAACGGGTGGTTGCCCAAGGCATCATTAGAAAAGGGGAAACATCAGCACCATAAAACATATAACGCATCTGTCAGATGCACACTGAAGAATTGTTCTGTTGTTTTTATTCCTGGGAAGTCAATGGGTAGTTGACTAATGTAAAGCTGCAGTGTGTAATTTTTTTATGAAGAATGTGTTTTTTACATATTGATAAAACAACCAATCAGATTCAGGAGGAGCTAATTAGCTCTGTCAATCAATGCTGCTAAAGGTGCTAAAGGCGGACAAACGACTTGCCGTTAGAGCAGTGGTGCCCAAAGTGGGTCCTCGAGGGCCGGCATCCTGCACGTTTTAGTTCTCTCCCTGGCGGTACCAACAACCTTTTCAGAATGTCATTGTTCTTCTTTGGCCTCTAATGAGCCATCATTTGATCCAGTTGCGTTAAATCAGGGAAGATGTCGGCCCTCCAGGACCCACTTTGGGGACCCCTGCGTTAGAGGAAAACCATTTATCCGTCGTCATCTGTCGCTATGCTAACTAGCCTTAGCATTCACAACAGGATCTGCCTGTGGGGAAAAACTGTAGCAGACAACATGTTTTGTACAGAACTTCAATACATTTTATCCTGTGCCTGAATCTGAGAAGACCTCCAGCATTAGCCAGAAATGTGCTTGTTTTTTAAACATTTGCATAGAGCAAGAACACTTCATAAATGCTCCCTTTCCACAAACCTGAGAAGTTTTCTGGGGCCTCATTTAATGCTACGTGTAATTTTGTCTTTGATGCCAGAGCTCAAAGTTGGAAATGACGGTAAAATTTGTGGGATTCGCTATTATTTAATTTTTGGCTAACAATTATTAACATTTCAAACTAATAATACTTTTTCTTCCTTTTGCCACCTTCCTAAAATAATGGCCTAATTAATTTTTTTTAATCAAAAGTGAAAATTACTTCTGGTAAAAGAAAAAAAAAAGGCTTATGGCATTATGTTAGATTTTAAAAATCAATCTTTGTGTGAATAATTCCTAAACAACAGATTTAACGAGTAAATATCGGCGAGCCGTTTTGCCCCGCTCTTGTGAATTCTGTTCTCAGCTAGACGATGGGCATCATGAGAAACCATGTGTTGTTCAGCTTGTCTGTGTGTGGAAGGGTATTACTGTCAACCATATCTGACCCTCAGCAATTGTCCCCACAAGATACGAGTGGCCTCGCTGTCAGCCAGAGTAATTCTCAGCCGGCAGCGGTTTCGGGATCCGACCCTCACCGTGGTGTCACGACTCTGGAATCATGAAGTTTCTGACTGACCTTCGGGGGACCGGGTGGGGGAGTGGAGGGGTCTAGCTTTAACGCTGGAATCTGATGTGTGTCTGTGACTGTGTGTGTGGGTGTGAAGGTAATCCTGTTGCCAGGCACAGACAGACGTGGAGCCGTATCAGAAGAGTTCTAGCTGCGTGGAAATATTAAGTCAGCTGTTATGTAACAGATGCATGGATGTATACATCATCCCACTATCACTATCTCTCTCTGACTTTCCCTCTCTCTCTCTTTCTCTCTCTCTCTCACATACTCCTACATGTGCAGAGTGTGCTGGACATGCAGCACAGGGAGAGGTTAATATATTATGACCATTTGCAATTCCATCCTACACGGAAGCCTCAAATAGATCCAGGAGCTTCACGAAAGAAAAAAAAGTAGCCTCTATCTGTAAACAGAGAATATACCCTCAACCAGGTGAAATGAACAATATAAAGGTTGGAAAAAGAATTATGTTTTGACTTTTTGATCAGGATAAGCTCTTGGAACAATAGCATCCATGCTACAAGGTTTGGGAACCACTTCTGTCCTGATTTAGCCAAATTCTTTAGATCCAATTTTCCGCTTTCTGGCAGAGGTCAACGAATTATTATTTATATTCTGTTGGTATTTTATAGAGTTTATAACAAAACCGCCCAGACATCTGTACTCATACACTTGAGCTTCCCAGATTTTCATGAACAGACTGGCAGAGACACTCCCATTCAAAGGGTGGTGCCAAACTCACCGCAGACGATTTAATTTCAAGTTAGACGACAAACCAATCATTCCTCATCTTTACGTACTCTTGGGAAATACATCAAATTTTTCAGTCACAGAGAGCTTGCTTGTGCACAAACAGACACAGACTTAAACAGACTTGGATTAGATGTCGTCACACAATGCACTATGAGTTGGACAGGGTTTCCACATATGATGCGGCTAAAATTAGGAAAGGAAATCTCAGGGGAAGTCAGGCGGTCCTTCAACTGAGGAGTTAAATATAAGAGCAAAGTCCTGACCACACGACGCCCATACACTCACAAACACATTTTACACAGCGGTGCATGATAAACATTTTGAGCTTACACGCTAAGGTCTCGCTGGCAACACTTGAGAATCTCACCCTTGTTTCTGCTGGAAAATGCCACTGAATTTACCATGGTACAGAAGTTAAAGAAAAGCAACTATTAGGTCTGACTAGACATTGATATTAGCTTTCTTCTTCAGTTCTTTTGTTGATTTGAAGTTGTCACATGACATACGTGGTTTTCATTTGATATCAAAGATTTATATGCCCAGTAGAGTTCCCAGTCTAGAAGGAATATACAGCAAGTTCTTGTTCACCCCATGGGAACCTCATCAGATGCTGGAACTACCTCAGCAAACTCTTATCAATGCACATGGCCAAAACTACCAGGCACTCCTCACCTTATTTAGTAGTCCAGGTACCTGAATCACTGAAGATGAGGCACCAATACAACTGGATAAGTTTAGGATCCTTGAGCTCTTCCATTTGAACTCAGGAATGAACCTTGGCAATCCTTTAAGAACCATGGCATCAGATTTAGAGACGATAACTCATCTGGCAACCTCTTTAGTGCAAACTGAAGGTCATGTCTTGAAGGTTGTGCCAACAGAAGATTATCTATCTTCTATCAAAAACTGATATGTAATCAGTTTTTTTTTTTTTTTTAATTATATTTCAGGGAGTAGGAACATCTTTAGAGAAAGAAAAAAGGTCACTCTGGAAACACTTAAAGGGCATATTTCCAATGATTCTTCATTGCTACAGCTCATCACAGTGCT
>CAEFZY010036314.1:0-11889 GCA_903066815.1 Brachyrhaphis roseni
AAAAAAAAAAAAGTGTAATTGTAAAAATATGTGTGGTACAATGAAGAGTGTTTAAATTTCTATATATACCCCCCCCCCCCCCCCCCCCCCCCGCATGCACCCCCCCCCACACACACACACACACACACGCATAGAGGAGAAATTTGTATTTAACATGTGATAGACTAAGTAAATAAATTTCTAGAGACTTGCATGATATTGGAAGTTACTGTCAGGATGTACAGTCTGAGTAACTCACAGACACACACACACACAAAATCAACACAAATAAGTCAATACATTAAGTTGTACAGTGGAATGACAGAGAATAAGTATTGAAAACACTGCACCAAAACAGCTGATATCAATTTGCATTGATCGGATTGCTTTCTAAAAGCTGATAGATTTCTTTTGTGGCTTTTTATTCCATTTCCTCCAACTATTTTCAATATTTCTTATTCTCTCCCTTATAAGATTTGTCTTTTAGGTATTGCGCTCCAGTTTGTCACTTTTCTTTAAGACATTAAGTCATTAAGTCTTTAATGACTTAAAGACTTAATCTTTAAGTCATTAATATTACGTCATATTAATGATTTAATATGACGTAATATTAAGTCATTGTGTAACATGGGGAAATTCCAATTCTACCCCATTGGAAAAGCAAATCTGGCCTGACACAACATGACAACCAGACCCTCTATACTGATTTCCTAAGCTGTCAAGTTAGGAGACAATTAAAAACATAAGCTAAAACACTATGACAATAGCACTGACATGTTGTATGTTACATACGGTCCAGGAAATAATATCTTTTAAAATAGTATATCAAATTATATGATACAAATTACACCCTGTTGTGCTGCTAATAAGGACAAATAAAAGATCAGACAAAAGTGAAAGACAACAAATTGTATGCATGACACAGCAAACAAAGACCTTTGTCTCCAGTCAATTTTGTATCAAAGCCTAAAATATCACGTTTCCCATTTTCTCCCTGAAGGAGACATGTTTTTTCACAAACTGACATGATTTACTGAAGTCTTTATTAAAGGTATGTGACTGGTCAGAATACAACAGGTATAGATTACCAAATCCTCCTCACACAACCTGTTTTAAAGGTTCTCTATGGCTGATTTCAAGGCCATTACATGACTCTTCTGTTTCTACAGTTTATTATGTTTATGGAGATGGTTAACCACACACTCTAACCCTTGAACACAATCTTTAGCATGGATCTAGCTACATTTGTTTTACTGGAACGTAATATTCTTGATCTGCATGAGTCATGACTAACTATCAAAGATGTACTGTCAATGATTTATCTGTAGGTTTGACCAAGGTGATTAAAGCACTGCATCAATGATGCACACAATGAGTCATCCAACATCTGAATGAGTAATTTTCATCAAATTATATGGAATCTGCCCATATAATTTTATAAACTGTCGGAAAGTTCACAAAGCAGTTTCATAAACTCTGATTCAAACAGTTTATTGATTTATTCATCCTGTTTTGATTTTGGATTGGATACTTTAGACGAGTTTCTTTTTAACTTTCTTTGCTGGCACTCAGTTCTGACAACAAATTATATGCTGTCATGTTCATAAAGAGGATTTTCTTTCACTCTGGATCCCTTAAGGTGGTGCATTTTGTGACAACTTAGTTTTTTTTTTGTTATGGAAAATATTCTGATGGTAGCTATGTTTTCTGTTCAACGGTTCCAAAGCTTCAAAGGTGTATGCTGTAATTCTAGTCTGCCTACTTCAATGAGACGGTATGACATCCTCACTGTGTGGGTGCTTTGTTCCAATATCATGCAAGTCTCAACACATTTTAGATAAAAACACAGCAAACTTTCCCTTCAGCTGTATCCAACTGGCTTGCTGGCCATCATTGCAATTGCCCAGTGTATTAATCATGCTGCAGGAGGAATGGCATGTTGGCAGGGTGAAAAACAAGCCTATTGGCCTGATTTTACAAACATATCCAACTTCTAATTTGGACAATGTGTTTTGATTTTTTGACTTTTTTGAGCTCGAGAATAACTTTAAAACAGTAAAAAAAAAAAAAAAAAAACATTCACAGTTGGAGTGTTTCTGATTAGATTTCAGACTTACCTCAACAATGGTGAATAATATGATTACAAATAAGTGATTAATATATTGATTATTATCCAGAACAGATCAGAGTTTAAATGTAACAGGACGGTTTCTCTAAAAACTGCTTGGTCTATCTGTTATTCGTGGAGGAGTACAGTGGTGAGGTATAATCTTGTAATTATTTCTCCATATGCTTTATCTAACTGTCCTAATGTGAAAATAAAGCTTCTGTTTTGCATTCAATTCCAGCAGGCATTTTTGTTGTCCAATTCAAAACTGCTCATTATTTATTATTATTATTATTATTATTATTACACATTGTTTTATTCCTTTGTATAATTTTAATCATATTTTTTGTAGGTTTTTATATCAACACAAAGGGATTCATTAACAGTAAACTCAACTAAACCAAGACAGAAAAAACACTGGTTAATAAGTAAATAAATTACAAAAAACTGCTAAATATTTTGTAAAGCTAAAGAAAAGCCAAATAATTAAAGAAGCAAATGTTCAAAATAAATCTCCAGTGATTAGAAGGGGTGCACCGATTGCAGTTTCTGGCCGATCACAGATTACCGATCTTTAAAAAGATTCTGTCCTATTCTGTCAACAGTGAATCTATTTATGAGTTCCATTTTCTGGAGAGAATTACAAACCTGAATTTTAAATATTTTTAGTTTCCTGCAATGTAATTACCCTCTTTTACCTACTTAATGAATTGTGTGCTTTTAATTTTTCTCTGATGTCATAAAATGAATGTCTTAGCAGTTTGTAACTGATACAATCAAAAATAATGGAGGGAGGGCAAATTTGAAAATCAATCTCTCTTTTAATGAAAGGCAAAGGAAATAGACAGACAGACTGTTTGCTCCACTGACCGGCAACTAGATTAAAGACCCAGTTCTTGAGCAGCAGCCCAGAGAATAATAGGAAAGGTGGACAGGGTGGGACGGGAAGGGGACTGTCCCAAAGGTGAGCGACACAACTCAGCCCGTTGTATCCTGTGATTAGCCCTTTGTGTCCTGTTGTTCATGGCTGTAATCAAATGACTAAGACAGGGCTAAGTTAAAAATGAGGGCTAAGGAGAAGGTGGAAAGAAGCCAGTGGGTGGGCCAGACGAGGTCTTTGTACTGCCCTTTTTTCACCACCTCCCCTTACTAATTAGCTGACACTGTGGGTGGAGGAAGTAGAGAAAGGCTAGCGAGATATAGAACAGAAAACTACAGGGGAGGAGGAGGAGGAGAAATGGGAGAGCAGAGGACAGATGATGAAGGAGAAGGAGGAGAAAAGGATGATCATCCTGTTAGATTTCAGGCAACAGATGGTCACCAAACAGAGACGGAGCTGACCAGTGGGAGTCGCAGGAGGGGGCAAACCTGCTACTGTTACAGCACATTTGACACACCGGGGGATGGAAACTGACTCAGTGTTAGTTACTGTATATTTCAACACAGCTAAAATAATGATAACAATGCAAACACAAAAAAACAACCATGATAAAAACCACAAAAATGTGTTGGGGTTTTTTTTTGCATCTGGAGAACCTCTTGTAATTTTTTTTTAATATATTATCAGGATAGGATTGTTTTTTTTTTTTTGCTGTGTTAGAAGTGCTGCGTTGGAAAGGAAGTGCTGAAAGTGTGAGTAGAATCAACAATTTAGAGAGCTGCTCATGCTCAACACACATCAAGAAGAGTATTTATTTTGTTTTAAATCCTTGTTTCAAGGATGAGGTTCAGAAACAAATACCGCAGTGCATAAAGTAATGTGCAATTCAGACAACAGATCTGTTTGTATTTAAAGTATTTACATTTCCTTAACTATTATGTTTTTTGTACTGTTGCAACCACACACTTTGAATAGGACAATGTTTGTTAGAGAACATTTGCAAGCATCAGTGGATGTCATCAAGGCCACCAGACACCAGATAGCTCAGTCATAAAATATTGAGAATTTTAAATCAAGGTTAAGTTACAATATGTCATTAACCAATTTAACCATCTGAAGATGAAAGATGCATGGAAAAATTGCAGACTCACAAAAACACAGCCATCCACTGAAATTGACAGGTTGGTCAATGAGATTATCATTGAGAGAAGTGGTCAATGGGGCCCACGGCAACTCTAATTAAACAGCAGAGATTTTCAGCTCAAGCCAAACATTTTCCTTTCAGCTGAAAATAATGTGTATTTTCAGCTGGTCAATAACAATCTTGATTCATTAGAGATATAGGTGTGACTGTAATGTGATAAAATGTGTAAAACGGTAAATAGCACTAAGTGCAAAACACTGTAGATTCTTCAAAGCAATACCTTTTACTATAACAAAGTAGAAGACATGGCGACCCTGAAGTGTCATGCCAGGCACCTTTGGGCTGCACAGGGCAGGCACGGATAGGCTCAGCAGCTGTCAAATCTGCCTCCAAACACCAGCCCAACAGACAAAGTTGCCAACCACAGCCTCTAGCAGCTCCCAGCATCCTGTAAACACTGTCCATCTTGGCTACCTTTTATTTGAAAGGTGTCACAAACAATAGCATGCCAGCGTTGTAAACATGTGAGCTCATGACAGGTTTAGGTTGCACAACTGCTGAATTTGTCCTGCAAGTCTGAGTAGAGTAACACCAAAATGCACTTTGACACAAAATAAACCATTACTAGTCACCAAGGGAGCTGCACTGGGGGGTCATGGGCTTTGCCCGACTAACAGACGGGTAGAGCAGAACAGGGTCAGAAAGACCGGAGGGTTGAGGGCTGGTGGTGGGGATGGTGCAGGCGGTGGGATTGGCTACATTCTTCACTTTCTTTGCTTTTGAGTAGAAATGGAGAACAAGATCAGATAATCTAGAAAAAATAAACTTCACAGTGAAGTGGCTCCAGAACATGAGAGATTGCTGTTTGGCCAAAGGAAAATGAGATAACTATTTTTGATTTGTCAGTTATCTTAAAATGACCAGGGGCTGCATAACAAGGAATCATCTTCCCAATAAGCTCACTGTATTAAAAGGAAAAACGCGAAAATGGTGTGTTGGAGACCAAGGAGTTCAGAAGTTTGCAAAGCCAAATTATTTTAAGTTCAAAAGAAAACAAATCAAATTCTGAGCTACCCAAGCAAATCTGAAACCAACATACTGAAGTGCAAGCTCTCCGAAATCATTTGTCAGATTTTTTTTGTGTGTTGTTTTGTTGTAAGGAAAGAGTGGCTAATTAAATGAAATAATCAAACAAAGATCGTAAACAGAATACAACCAGAAAAGCAACCTGAAAATGAAGCAAATAAACTGTAAATCGCAGTGATTCCATTTGAAAGGAGTCTGTAGAAAAGAAGACACCAGTACTGGTGTCTGTAACAGTGACAGCAGCCAGTTTATTGACTGGGTTTGATATATGATGCTCTGCAGGGCCACGTTTTGACCTTTGACTTGGCAGCCCTCAGGCATCGTCCTTGTGCCCATCGGCAGATGTGACTAACTGGGGCAGATTTCTCCTGCTATGTGACAGCTTGTTTTAGACCCCCCCTTCCGCCATTCTCCCTTCCCGCTCTTCATTCTGCCGACTACACAAACCTCTGCCTCCAGCATCTCCTACCTATCACTGGTCCAGCTCTTCAGCCTGTCCCTTCTGGTCTCCTGGGAGAATCATTAAAAGATCCCTACTCCTCCCCTGAAATTTGACTGGCACCATCAGCCACCTATGCTCTCCACCCCTCCACATGCAGAATGTTCTTAGCGGCTTTTATAGCAAATCTGAAGCAACAGCTGAAGAGAGGGTGGAGAACAAAGGATAGGTTAAAGTGTCTGGGTATAAACACAATAGTAATCTATCTTGTCTGACCTTCCTGACAAAGTACAAAGGGTGGAAACAGGAGTAACAAGGTTTTGGTGCCACTGGCCACACATCATGTTACTGTCCAGTTTTTTTTTTTACTATTATTTCATCTATTGCTTTTTCACAAAAATGTCTGAGAACTCCCATTCGTCACAAATCTGCTGTATTTTATTGAAATGCCACAGCAGCTGTTAAGAAAGATCCCCATGTTGCAAAAGGAAATCAAACAGGATTTATTTGTCTTTGACTTTAAGTCTTCAAAAAAAGAAGGAAACTCATTTCAGCCATATAGTGTATTTGCATGACAAAATCTGAAAAGCCTAATGATGTTTTTCTCATTCTAGATAAGAACGGTTTCTTATGCCAACATAACTCTGTCTCTACATGTTATAGGATATTGTATTCCTCACCAAGTGCAGATCTGCTGCAGCTAAGTGGAAGAAAAACAGTCGGTGCTTGCCAGAGAGAGGTGTCACTTGTTCTCAGTATTAGCAGCGGTGTAGATAAGAAAACAGATGGGACAGCGGAGGTCAAAGGGCCCTGCTACGGCTGACGGGTTTGTTTATTTGGCCTGTCTCTGATATCCTGCTTTCCCCCCTCCACGCCCTGCGCCGACTCTGCCTACAGCCTGACCTGGAAGTGACCACGCTGAGATGGATCAAGGCCACTTTTCACCAGGAGAGTCAACACTAACCGCCCCGCTCGCCACTCAGGCCAACTCAAAACACATGGAGCAAGTGTAGGCTTCTGACCTCTCTCTGACAAGAATAACAATTGACTAATTTGTACCTGGATAGTTGAGCTGAGCGCAGATACTGTAGGGGGGATTTCAATTAAAACAAACCTGTCTGACGAAATGAAAGTGACAGAAGATGGTTGAAAAAAATACAAATGATTAAAAATTACTTTTAAATGTATTTCTTTTAGCTTAGTTGCCTGAATACTTCTGTTGTAAAATTCTTTCTAGTCAGGGGACTAACAAGCGCTGACTGCAACATCCCCTCTTTCCACCGGTCTGTGTGAGGTCTGAGGTCCCAGAGCTTGAGACAGGTCAGGATTGATAACCTTGCCTGGACTTTGACAGATAAGACTTTTCACTGAGATCCCACTAACATTGAGGTAAAGAGGCTCTAAGGAAGATAAACTGGATCCAACAGATGCCAGAGGATTTTCCCAGTCTGCTTATCCCCTTCAAAGATTGATAGCAAAAGGCAGATGCTTGAAGAGCAGAAAAGTGTGAAAATTTTTAAGTGACTTCTAAGCCTAAGATGCAAACAATGGCATATTCTTCACATGGCAACTTGTGAGGAAGGTGTTCTGGTCAGATGATTTGCAAAGCTCAATTTTCTGCCCTACATGAAAAGAAATATGTATGGTAAAAAACATACATGAACATATTATCCCCCACAGTAAGAATCTCTGGTGGCAGCATCGTTCTGTGGTCATGAATTTCAGGAGGTACAAGGAAACACATTAAAGTTGTATGGAGCTAAATATAGAGAAGTCCTAGAAGAAAACCTTAAGTGGACTTTAGGTTGGAGCAGCCAACCTAAAGTTGTGAATACAATTGTGTCACTTGGTTCAAAGCATATTCAAGTGGTAGAAGGGGCCAGTCAAAATCTGGACATAAATCCAACTAAGAGTATGTGGTAAAACTTGAAAATACACAGGTTTACTTTTCCATAAATAAGACAGGTGTCTTTATAATATTAGTAGAGGTAGTAATTAATATTTGTTTAAGTCTCTTACAATTTTTCTTTAGATTTTGAAACACTTCCATATTTTATGTCTGGTTGTTGTTCCTGATTGTGAAAATGAAGTTTAAAACATGAGGAAAGTATTTTAGAGTTTGGGGGGTAGCAGTGGTAACTTTGTGCCCCTGTCTGTAGTGGACCTTTTGTACTTTTTCATCACAGTTGTATTGAGATAATAAACATTTCTATTTTTTTCTTTATTCAACGCTACACAAAGTTGAAATGCAAAAAGAAAATAATATAAAATAAACCAATAAGCTATCTGTATGAAAATAAATATCTTTAAGCAAATGTAATAAATGTACAGTCTTGGATAAATATTTAGAAAACTAGCTTTTGATGTATTTGTTAATATTAACATTAACATTAGCATGAGTAGGGCCGTACCAGAAGCTTTGACGAACTGTAGCTTGTAGCTTATATAAAACGTATTTAAGTTCCTGGATGAACTGCTGTCAAGAGGGAGCTTTGTGATGTAGCTCTAGTAATTTTACTTTTAAAACGTTTTTCTGAAAATGTACAGTTGAACGTCTGTTGCTACCGAGATTTTATGGTGAATGATATGGGTTTGGTTTCATGTGAACTCTAAGTGAAGGTCTGTTTGAATGCTTTTAGCAGCCAAGTTGGATTTCAGCTTGTTTTTATTTTGTCCCAATTTTGTTACAAGTGTCCTTTCAAGTGATATATTACAAAGATTCAACTTATCAATATTTCACTTTATAAAGCTTTTACTTGATCCACTTTTCTTTTTATATTCTCACTGCAGTTGACTGAAAAACTGCATCCACACCGAACACCACATTTTAATGATAGGGGAGAGTCTTCAACCCTTAGCTTCACTTTGTTCTTTGTCCTATTCTTCCATCATGGTGTCACTTCACTTGTCTTCTTTTTAAGAGCTGTGCAACAGAATTACGAGTTCTGCACTTCTGCTCCATAGATACACATCTGCATTTGTACAAGTATAAAACAATAGTGAAATATATCGGGATGCACTCATGCCAAGTATTATAAAACTGAAAGACAGGGCTTGAAATCTTATTTGGTTAATTTCTGTGCAAGGCTAAAAATACAAAAGACACAACAACAACAAAAAAAGTGACATGTTGCTACATTACTCGGTGAGAGGGAACATTTGAATGACAATCAAAAAGGCCAACAGAGTGTGTCGACATCTTCACGCATTTACTGGTGACTACAAAAGACGAAATTTATTCGCCGCCAATGAAAAGCAGATCATATGTATCTGTCTTGCACACATTTGGAATTCTTACAGTACTGTGCACTTGGATGAATTTTGTCCCGTATTCCAAAGACATGACTGTGAATCTGTGCGTGGTGCCACAAAATGAGTGGAAAGTTTAGACGGTTTTATGGCATGGGTGCAACACGTGGGCTTAACTTACACTTCTTCAAATGTCCAATAGTGGATGGAACGTAATCCCTCCATTTCTAAACAGACGACGAGGAATCAAAAACAAAGTGGTGCTTAAAAACAACCAAAACATCTGCAGGGCAGCCACAGAGACAGAAGGGATATCAAGCACACAGATTCCAGCCAAACAGATGGTTTTTCTCCGCTATCACATCTAGCTCAGATACACACATACACACACACGCACACACACCAGGGCAGGAGCCAGAAGCGGAGCCTTGAAGGGTCATGCTGGAGACAAAGCCGAAGAAGAGGGGTTGTCTTAGTATCTGATACCACAAAACACACCAGTTTGTTAGTTTACCATCATATTAACACATCATGCAACAAATATTAGCACCTGCATGCGGTAAGTAGCTACAATACATTTTGCCTAAAGCCCAAAAACAGGATGTTAAAAGTTTCAAACTATAGTCACAAACAACCAGGGTGAACACGCATGCAGCAGGATGCATGAACAAGATGAGGGAGAGTGAAAGATCAAGGTGACCCTGTGCTTGTGAAAATCCTAACTGAACTTTTGTTTCTCTTACCCTCCCTGCGAGAAGCGTTCTTTGAAGCAGACCTGTTGAGGCAGAGAGGGCTGACTCCTGTTTAGACTGGGCCGGCGCCAGCAGTCCCCAAACTTTGCCTTGGCAGTGACAGGTGAGAGCCTTCAGCTGACGATCATCACGCCTACCGCTGACAACAGCATGACATGCTGCAGCTAATCCTTCATTCTCTCATGCAAAAATACGTCCACCTCCATCGTGCTTATGCTGAACTAGCAAGAAATTGTTTTAAAAGTAGCTTTTTCATCTGCATTTATTTTTGAATTTTTTTAATTATTAGTATTTTTCTATGGACCTATTTGTGCCTTTTAATGAAGCTGATGATGATTATAATTAATAAAGTTACTCATATTGATTATGTTGCAAAAACACAAAGTTCAGTAGGAAAAATGTGAAGTTAATTGTTTCAAACCATTCTAACATTACCCCTACATACAAACAACCACCCAACAGGCCCCTGATTGCATCTGACAATATTAAAAGATGGAAATCCTCAATACACCACATCCAGAGGTTCTGCTGCAAACATCTGATTCCCCAGGTTGAACTCAGGTAATCTTTCCCCAGACCATGGTAATAAAAGGGAGAGTTTCTTCATTCTTCAAATTAGTAGTAATGATGCTTTGGCTGGTTAGTGTAACTACTTCAGGTGTTATGAAAAAAGCACATACAATCAGAAGCAAAAAGTATTTAATTTTGGAGAACAGGCATATTTGTCTTTGCATAAAAATCAACGCAGAAACAGAACTCTGCATTACGAAGTTAAGACCAGACAAGTGAATGGACTCTAATATAATTACCATCTGATTTGTATCAATTTTACAGTACACCTTTGTTAAACAAGCACCACAATTGATTATTTTGCAAGTAAAATGAATAAATAAGGAGGCATTCCTAGATAAAATTACACACAGGTGGACTACATTACCTCTAAAGGAAATTCAGAGAGCATATCAGAGTAAAGAGCACTAAACATAAATGTAGACCACACATATTTTTATCTGTAAAAATTTGAAGATAATGTATCCTTTCTCTTCCACTTCACAGTTATGAAATATTTTGCATCTATCACATAAAACTCAAATTAAATCTACATTATTTGGTGATTTTAATGGGGCAAAATGTGAAACATGGCAAGTAGTATGAATACTTTTGCCAGGCTCAGTGAGTCAGCACCAACTGCAAAGTAATACATTAATAGTAGACTTTACCAACCATGCCTTATAAATATTACAACCAATAATCAATTAATTAAAGCTGTCCTCACATTCACCTCTTTGTGTGGTATGTCTCTGTCACAAAGAAATCACTGAGTGGGTTTTTAAGGTTGCTTAAAAGACAATGTCAATTGTTTCTCATAGATTATGCAAACAGTGCCATTCTTTTCTGTCTTTACCTGTTCTGGTCAAGGGAGAACATACGGTAATATCCTAAACTATGGATGTTAATGTTAGAGAAAATAAATACACTTTCAAATGTATTACTTTCAGTGAAAGTAATACATTTGTTATAATGCTAACCGAATCCAACAGGTGCTTGTTATAATGTAGAAATAAAAAGACTGATACATGGAAATTCTTAGAAGCTGTACAGAAAGCCAGTCAAAAATGAGACAAAAACACAGCTCTGTAATACTAAAACACTGAAAGTCTTTGGATAGTCACAGGTCACCCTGAAAGACTAATTTACAGGCTAATCCAGCCTTATTTACGGACAAATCTCTTCAACTCCCTGGTGCGAGCCTGCTCACACACACATACACACATACCTAAAAGTCCACATATACTATAACGCATCTGTGAGTAGGATATGTACAAACACACACACACACACACAGGCACACAAAGGCCAACATGTCCACTGTGACCCACCTACCTCTCTCCCTGCATTCCCCATTTACAGCCTCTAAAAGCCTTTTCCATTTAACAGTGGGCCTGAGGCTGTGAGTGACAGGGAACAGAATGGACCTTATGTTGTCACTTTTGCAGCACTGTAGCCTGGAGGGAGGCCTGGCACAGCAGCCTGCTCTGGTGGTAAGGTGGGCGGCGGTGGATACAGACAGGGAGGGGAGGGGAGGCTGGAGGGACAGACGTCGAAGCTGGAACCATGAAACTTGGCACAAATGGATCTTAGGTTAAAATTTACTTGGAAAGTGTTCCTTGAAATGTGGTGCAGAATTTCTTTTTTTCCCCTGTTTGTATTCAGACTAAAGACATATATATATATATATATATATATATATAC
>CAEFZY010036317.1:0-29563 GCA_903066815.1 Brachyrhaphis roseni
AAAGCCCCAGACAGCATAGCTCCTAGGATCATTGGGACACTCAAACCCCTCCACCACGATAAGGTGACAGCCCAGGGAGAGGATTACATTTTTAAAATCAATATTCAGTAACTGCCTCAATACTCCCTC
The DNA here is from genome assembly GCA_903066815.1 of Brachyrhaphis roseni. Lineage (NCBI taxonomy): Eukaryota > Metazoa > Chordata > Actinopteri > Cyprinodontiformes > Poeciliidae > Brachyrhaphis > Brachyrhaphis roseni. The sequence goes on from CAEFZY010036317.1 coordinate 130, forward strand.
AAAATTAAGGATAAAACTTGGTTGTCAGTGTAAGTTCCTGGAGCCACTGACAGAAATATTCAATAAATCAAGCATTGCTCATGTACAGGATGTGTTGTAGGTGAGACAGCTAGTTGCATTAATTTGCATATTAAAGAAATGTAAAACAGATGAATATGGAAAACTACAATTGCAGCACAAATATATTCCTATTAGCATATTTCTAAAGGTGGAACCTTCCCTCAGGATACCGTAACCAAGGAAGAGTGAGCAACTTCAGACTTAAATGAGGAATTAAACAGCCACAGAAGTAGAGGGGTATACTGCATTGATTCCCGCAGAAGAATAAGGAGTCAAAAGAGTTTTTTACATGGATATGTTGAATACATTACATGTTGTTGTGAAAAAGTGCAGTAAACGTAATTTTTTATGTTTAAGCCTACTGTGCAGGGTATGTAGAGTAAATAAAGAACTCTCATTTGATTTTATTTACAAAGAAGTTCAAAGGTAAAGACATCACTATTTCTTTTTAGGTTATAACCAAATTCAGATAACTGAGAATTATCTGAACTTGTCATCAATGCATGTATCCAACTGGATCGTTGAATATTCTTAGGGTGAATTCAAACCAACCCTGTTCAGTCTGCTTTAATCAAAATATATTTTGTTTGCTTAGAAAGTTTAGTTTGTTTAGGGAGATGTGAAAAATTGCCAATGGTGTTATGATGCAATGTTACTCTATTATCCATATGAATGTTCCTTTAACAGATACCATGTACCTCAGCATTATTAAAGATAATTCACACTATTTGGATATAGTCCATGGTGACAGTGGACTTTTACCCAACCACATTGCAACAATTGTTCAAGAAAGGTTTCAGGAGTACAACAAGTTTAGGGTATTGACTTGGCCTGCAGATGTCAAATCAATATGTTGTATTAGATGTGCAGGACAACCAACACACAGCACTTCAAAGATCTGTTCCAAAACCCTTGCATCAGATGGACTGCAGTAGACACTCAGGAGTCTATTCCCTTGGGGGCCACAACTATTTTAATCAAGTGGTCATAAAGGCATGTGTTGAGTACAATAGATAAGCAGTCGGTCAACAAATGTTGATTCATTTGAACTCCTGTTTTTCTATGATGATGAGTAATTATTTGAAATCATATGTTACACATCAGGACTGCACAGTGGTGCAGTTGGTAGCTCTGGGTTTGAATTCTATCTCTCCAGGTATTCTAGTTCCCCCCCAACAGTCCAGAAACATGACTCTGAGAGGTTAATTGTATTTTCTATTGTGTTTGTCTGGCCTATTTTTAAGGCTGTTTTAATGTATTGATGTAAATAAATGTGAAGTGTCTGTAAAGAAATAAATTCAATTTCAAATTCATTGGTCTCAGGATTATCACCTTAACCCTGAACTTGAAACACAGCAGGTTTGCAGCAGGAGGAAATGTTGCGTTCACAGCCTGATGCAATAGCAGTGTTAAAAAAAAGAAAAGAAAAATAATGCAGTCACTGTATAATAAAATGACCCCGTCAAATCCTCACATTTGAGAAATTTAAAAACAGAAGGTCGATCTCATTTGCTTCAAATAGTACGTAAAACATATCCATATTGCTTCATGGCAGATATGTAGCCAGCTCTAATAACAAACATTAAGTTGTATTTGATGTGGAATTTAGCCACATATGCTTTGACGCTTGGATAAAAGCTCCAGAGAGAAAACATTTATGATGCCTCCTTCTGTGATAAGATCCCTAAGTGTAGAGAGAATCACTGTTGACAGAGATGCAGAGTGATGGCTTTGCATCATATTTTATTCCTTCTCTCCAAAATGTAATAACAGCTTTGGTGCAAAAAAAAAAATATATATATACTTGCAATTGCTCATTGTCAGAAATATTTTGAAAGCGGGATTGTGCTAAAATCACAAATAAACCCAGAGGGAAACCCAATTACAACGTTAGGTTGACAATTCTGTCTGAATAATGTGTTATCGTTTTCTCTTGGTGGAGTGGAGGTTCTTTGTTGATGCCTCTGCTGTTGATATGTAGATGTTCACAGGTTTTATAAGACGTATATTTCAGAAGCTGTTACATTAAGCCAATCCTGGTCTGTGTGAGAACTGAAGCTGAAGAGCTTCAGTGATGGTTAGCTTTAGCTCACACTTACACAGTGACGTTGTCAGACTCAGTTGCTGTGTTTCTGTTCTGTTTCTACCTCTTATTTTCTTTGTTTGTGGCATTGTGAGCTTGTTCAGATGGCAGCATGCTGAGAATGTATTTTACAGAGCTGGATGGCCTCAGGGCCGTGACAAGAAAAGACTGGGAGACGTCCTTTGTTGGATGATTGTAGCATAGCTTTTTGAGGAATAAAAGAGCCACATGTCATTTTCAGTCTCTTCATGTCCACTCTCCTCTTTCTCTGTTCTCTTGTCTTTTCAAAGGGTGTTGATGTAGAGTGCTGCAATGCACAGCAGAAAGTCTGTCCACAATGCTTCTCTTCCTTGTGAACTCTCATGACCTAATGGCTAGCTCTAACCTGAACAAACATTTCCCTGGGTGCATGTAACCCTGCACCATTCCATCACTGCAATTTTGCTGTTACAATGGTGAATAGCAAAACACATCTGTGATTGGCTGGCTGTTGACCAGCATCTATTCTGTAATAAATCACTGATCACTCAAATTATTTGTCATACATCATAAGCAGGAAGTCCTCTTCCAATCTATCTTCTAGAACCCCTAGTTGGAAAATGAGCCAGGTTCTGGTTCTGCTGGACAGATCACCGGTCCATCCACACATAAGGAGAATTTAGACAGACCAATCAACCTGACAGTCATGTTTTTGGACTGTGGGAGGAAGCCAGAGTACCTGGAGAGAACCCACGCATGCAAAAGGAGAACATGCCATCTCCATGCAGAAAGACCCTGTGTCGAGAATTGAACCCAGGACCTTCTTGCTGCCAGCCAATAGTGCTACCAACATTGCCACTGTGCAGCCCTCCTGCTGGATTTCATCAGATAGAAACTACTTAAACTAATTTGAAAGATTAACTGATTTTAATACACGGTTTGATAGGACTAATTGGAAATTAAATGAGTCTGATTTAAAATGCCTTTTTTTTTTCTTAAAGTGCCTTGAGACGACATTTGTTGTGAATTGGTACTATATCAATAAACTGAATCTGGAAGAATGGAAAGAAGGAAAACTCCTCAGCCGGGAGTTCAGATCACCTTATTCCTGACTTAATAGGGTTATGAATGTCATTAATGTCAACCTTTTAATGATCCATTTGAAATAATCTCGTTCAGAAGTTAATTGATTTAACCTAGGAATTTGAATTTGTTGTATATTTTATTTTATCCCCGCAGGGCCATTACTTTACATACTTATATGTAATCATACATTCACCTACATGGTGCTGAAGGTTCTAGAAGATGTTTTAACCTATCTTTGCCCTTTTAACTTCCTGTTAGTGTTCAAGAATTTGGTGTTTTTCATTGCAACCATACAAGAATTTGTTCTTCCACTGGGTTCATTGAATGGACTAAATATCTTGCACAAGGGGAAAGATGATCAAATCTAGGTTGGGAAATTATTCAAGAACTGTTCATAAAATAATAATAATAGTAGTAGTAATAATAATAATAATAATAATAATAATAATAATAATAATAATAATAATAATAATAATAATACAAAAAAAACAAAATACAGAAATCTGAGATTTATGTTCAAGTAACTGTACAAAAGTTACTGTGCCTCAGTGAATGCACCCTCTTAGAAAAGTATTCTTTGACATTTTCTGGAAGAAAGAAAAACATATCAAATCAGTTATGAAATACTCTGCTGGGCAACAGTGACATTACCAAATATGAAATGAGCTTCCAACCAAGAAAGAACCAGGTGCTCCAGTAGACACATTGAAGCTGAACTGAAATTCGTTCTTATGAACTGGAGTCCTATGTTTTCTGGGGAAGATTTGATGGTCACACTGGACAAATACTGAGTTAGTCGGCCACAATAACAAATCTCTATTGGGGGAGTGTTTTATGAAATTTTAAATCAGGATCGAAGGAGATCGGCGGCAAAAACGAAACCAAACGCTGCTTCTGCTAGAATTAAATGTGTTTGATTTATTCCGCCACAGAATACAGCAACATAACATGCCTCAAACACTGTTACTGCTAGAACAAATATGCTCGATTTATTCCCCACAGAATACAGTAAAAAAAAAAAAAAAAACACCGTTATGACTAAACACGTGATGCTTGATTCAATCAATGCTCTTACCGTAACCCAAGGCCGGAGAGTCAGCAGCCTGAGAAGTAGCTTAGCACACCACGTGGTAGACTCAACTTGTTCTAACACGACACACCATAGACTCTGGTATTAACAGAAGACTCTGGTGTTAACAAAAGACTCTGGCGAAAACCGCGCGGCTCTTTCTCTTTAAACAAAGAAAGCCCGCGTGAAGGCCAGGATGGCCAATCTTGACGCTTCAGGCGAGCCATCCAATCAGGGGTAGCCGTTCTCTGACATGAACCAATCATGAGCTGAGAACGACCAATCAGAGCCCGACACGAGCCAACTCAATACTATGGGGCAATAATAAGTTTCAGCAGATAACAAAATACCCAAAAACACCCAAAGAAATAAGTTATAAAACTTAAAATACCCAAGGAAATAACCCAAAGAAAGAACAAGTTATAAAAGAACAATAATGTTGATTATCAAAGAACATAAAACATGAAAGAAAACATGAACAAACAATATCAAAGAACATAAAACATGGAAGAACAATAATGATGATTATCAAAGAACATAAAAATACCAAAAATACCAAATCAGGGAGTCATGGTGAGGTTGTACCAGCTAGTAACACTTTACCAACTAGGCATGTACCATCACTCCCAGCGGTACTGGTCCATTGGGCAAAGCAGATGGTCTACCTGGAGATCCTTTAACGTCACCACAGATGAACAGATGGCTGGAAAATGGAAACAGTCGGATTTTCCAATGGGAAAGAAAACCTCAAACAATTATCAAAGCTGGTTTAGGAATGGATAAAAGATGCTAACAGAATCAATCTGAGAAAGTCTTCCCAAAGTCCTGACCTGGCCTAAGTCTTACAAAAGAAACACTGTAAAATCAAATTTGTGCACCTGATTCATATTCTTAAAGCCAATACTGTTTTATGTTTTCCTCATGAAAAATAACATTACTATTGTCTTTGCCCTTTCCTTGTTCTTTCTCCTCTTATTACCCTCCGCCTTCCCCTCCCTTCCACTTCAACCCATTCACCCTGATGTCTGGTCTTCGTCCTCCATGTCCTCTCTGTCTCATTGTCCTATTTCCGGGACTGAGATCATCACAGACAATTAGAGAAGATGTCTTTTCCACCAAAGGCCATAGGAGATGAGGAGAAGCGTGTCGGGGATGTGAGATGCGATGAAACAGCAGGGGTCCTGCAGTGCTCTTCTAACTAAATGCCAACATGCTCATTCAGTTTCTACTCTCTGCCTTTGTTTTTAGATTTGCGTCATCTTCACTGCAGCTCTGTCTAGCTCATACAGGGGGAATGATGTATTCAACTGTCGGGAGGTATTTAGTCTATTGTCTTTGTGAGCCTGAAGACCAGCTGAATGCTCAACTAAATGCTTCTTTGTCTGAAGAAAAGCTGAAAACACAGCTGACAATCAAAGTGTTTTTACCAACTTTTGTTCCCATATTACATCAAGAAAAAAGCAGAAACAATACAGTAAGCTTTGTGCCCTGCTTTCTTTACTTTCCTGTGTCTTGGTTTATGAATGGAAGGACTTATCCGCACGGCATTGTCCTCCAGTCGCCTCACACACAAGCTTGTCTCAGGATAAATGTAGGCCACCGACATGCAGCGCTATTAAGCTCAAAAGAGGAGGATGAACGATTAAAAGACAGGAAGAGTTTTCTCCTCTCTCTCCTTAAATCACCAAAACCCACCACCCATACGCCGTCTCCTATCCGCCCACCATTAGCATACTAATTAGGTCAAACGTCTGCCTCCTTGGAGGATGGAGAGGGCGACCGTCTGTCCTTTGTTTCTCCTCTCTTCATTTTGTATCCCTCTAAAATGCTAACGGGTGAAAAAAGTTCTTGGAGATAGAGGGGAAAGTTATTTATTCAAGAAAAAATAAAAATGTGGGACAATGACCCTATTGTTGGTTTTGTTGTTCTCCATCTTGATATCAATTACTAATTAATTAGTTGCAAGGCCTGTAAATTAATTAATTACAATTAATTTTAAGCAAAATATAATATATTGACAAAATAAGCAATATTTTCAATTCAGAAACTCTTTTTGCTGCTGAATTATTAAATAACTAAACATAAGAGCTCAACAACAGAGATATTTTGTGGTTTTGATCTCTTTTTTTAGGTTGTTAAACAATCAGGATCTGCTGGTTATTCATGGAGCTTCTTTACAAATGTAATGTTAGCGTTGGGGACTTCTGTGCTGCTACTATATGTTTAGCACTAAGATGCTAATTTAGGTTTAAATGACTTAACAAATTGGCTAACACAGTCTGAACACAAATGTATGCTTTTCCAGCGTCCAATCAGATTGTTTTATTTTTTTTAGCAGAAATTAAACCTCCAGGGAGCCAAGAAGTTGTCATATTCACGTAACACAATACAAATTCTCCAGTGATTCATTTAAATTTTTTCAACAAATTCAAATCTATGTAATAAATGACTCAAAATTTAAATAATTTAAAATAACAGTATAGTGGTGATGGAGGGAGGAGTTTGCCCTGCAATCAGCAGTTTGCTGGTTCAATCTGCACTCCATCTGCCTCAGTGTCCTTGGGCAAGACACTTCACCTGCTGGTGGTCAGGCTACTATCCAGTAGCTTGTCATCAGCATGTGTGTGAATGACTGACTGTAGTGTGAAGAGGTTTGGGGGCCTGTAAAAGACATTATCCCAAAATATTTTTTCATATATTTTTGAAGGAACTGATGGATAATTATTAAAACTGGGAGGTTTTAGTTTCCTCAAGATCTAAGAGCAGAAATAGTTCATCTTTGGCTCAGAAGTAGATCACTTGGTGAAAGTTGGTCTTTAGGAAATTATAAAGCATTAGGAGTTACAATATATGTGTCACAACATAGTGAAAGACAAAATGTTAGAATGTACCTTGAATTGTACAGTTTAATCTCTGTCTGAGTTTATTACAGAAAAATAATAAACTCAGATTATTTTTCTGAGTTTATTTCAAGTAATATCTACTTTATATTAATATTACTTGATTAATATCAAGTAATATCTACTTGAATTTAATTCAAGTAGATATTATAAATCATAGCTATCTACATGCAAAATATAGAAATGTTAAATCAAGAAGAATTTCACATGTGTTGAATACAAATCAACAGGCACTACTGATACACATAAGGGAGAACAATGCTTTTTTCAAAGGGTTCTCTCTTTATATTTTTATGTCAGATTTGATATGTTTGTGTACATTTGTTTAGTTCATTGTGTTTTTTGCCTAGAACACTCTTGTGCTGGCCTCCTTAAGTTGAGCTAAGCAGTTGGATTCTCTTTATTTGTTTAAAATGCTATGGCTCTGGTGCATCTTTTTGTCACTCAGCACTGCAGAATTAAAACATTTCTCTCACTCAGTCACACGGGACGGCCCCTCGAAGCTGAATAAGGAGTTGGAATAATGAACAAAGTGTTGCCGTGGTGAGTATTGATTGTTAGCATTATGAAGGTTAGAGTTGTGGACACACAGTGGAATGGGTCTGCTCTGCACTGACCAAGGGCGTAAATCCCATCTCATTATTGGGATTAACGATAAACAGGAAAATTTCTTAAGATCAATTTTGATCAATTAAGATCAAGTTACAGCGAAATATAATGTAAATGTAAATTCAAGTTGCAGGACCAAAAAGGATTAGTAATGCACATTAAACATGTTTTTCTCAGTTAGCAACCTATTGAGAAATTAAACTAAAATTCTAAATTTCCTTCTATATAAGTTTTGTTCAGTCTCACTGATCTAATCTCTGCTACACCTTTACAAAAATTTAAGGTCCTAAATAAAAAAGCTTTAATGAGTAAAATTCCTCATAAACATTGATTCATTGTAATGGATTCCAATGCAAGTTATGGGCTGTTTATATTATAACTTAAGTTGCTTTATTTTTAAGCCTTTTTTAGTTTTGTCATGACCTGGATGACAGAGAACCAACATGTAGATAGAAATGAATATCTGGGGGGTATTATAACTTAAATATAACATTTAAAGCACCAGGGTTTTTATAGAAAAGTATTCAGATTTTATTTTGTGGTTTTAAAGGCTCTACATTGAAAACAGTGAGACATAAAGGCATAGCTTTATTTTTTTTCTATCTGTTCTCTCTTCTGTTCTCGGCTCCCACACTTTGAACTGGGTCCACTTGCTCAGCCCCTCCCTCCAGTTTCAAACTCTTCCAGTTAACTAAAAGTTAACAAATTAGATATGAATTAAATGTTTGCTACCTTTGACAGAAAAGCGTAGGTCTATGAAAGTAGTGTAGCAGTTTTGCTAATAAGGCAGTTTATCATGATTCAATCAAAGTAAGAGAATAACAAACTGTAGTCTGATCTTTATTGTTAATGTGTTTCTTCTTATTTAGCAGTAAAAGTAAATAAAAAGTGTTACATGTCTCTTGCTTCAGTATTTACTTACTGAAGGGTTTTATGTTTGTGCTGCAGAGCCACAGCTAACAGCTAACAAGTAGCTCCTCAGTCCAGCTCTGACCGGCCTGTGCCATTCAGCGCTGCTGTTGAACCATTGTTCCAGCAATGGTGGGAGGGGGCCTAAAAATGTATTTAATTTTTTTGTTTTCTGAGATAAATGGCAGATTTATTTTGTTCCTTGTTTCTTTTGACTTTTCCTTTTGATATTATTTAAATGCAAATGTTACTTCAATTATTTTTTTTGGGGGGGGCGGGGGGGGCAATTCTAGACTTTTCCAAGATTGGGGGGGTCCGGACCCGCCCAGTTTGACGGAATTTTTCAAAATGTGTCAGGGGTTGGGTTTAGTTTCCCCAGGGTCTTAGTTACATTTTAATACTGTGAGGACTTGGTGATCCTGATGGATGCATTCATGGGAGTCTGTCTCTCTTTTGGGATACAATTTAGGGTGAGAGAATATACCTAAATCACACCTGCTGATAAGGTTCAGACTGTGCAACTTACTGCCAACTGAACTATTTTCTTTTTTGCTGCCAGAAGACGCATGTTAATTGAGTCGACCATTGATGTGCTAATTACAGTGTGAAGAATGCACAGGTGCTGCAAAGTACCAGTGGGAGGAAAATGTGTGAAGCGTGTGTATGTATGAAAAATGAATCAGCAGAGAACAAAGAACACCAGACAGAATACACACTGAGGGGAGAAATCAGAGAAAAACAACAGGGATTGAGAACAAGGTGTGTGGCAAATTTAAAATAGCAACTAACCTGGAAGGAAATAAACAGATAACTTTAAATGAGAAAATCTAATAAAAAAAATGAAAAAAACACATTTCAACTAATTAATAAATCTTCAACAGCAATGTAAAAAATCTAAATGCTGAATTGAAACCAAAATTCCTCATAAACGCTTGACTGAATCCTATTGTAGTCATGAGAAAGTTGTTAACTCTGACTTAAAATAAATACATACCCAAAACATCCAAAAGCTGGACCGAATGGTTACTTACATTTTTTTGTATAAATAAAACAAACTCAATATGTTTTCAGTTAGCAGTGATGAGGTTTGTATTTAAGCTTGTTTAAAGATTATCTCTAATGAGAAACTGAGGTCCAAAAAGCCCCATTTTCTTTTAATGAGAAACATTTAGCCAAGGTGACTTCACACTCAACCCTGCAGGTTGTTGAATAAACAGAACTAAATGTAACGGTCTGTTCTAAATCTTCAGGCCGTAAATGTCTGCTAACAAATAGTTATATCCCACACTTTAAGTTAGATAAAATAGATGCAGTGCATCTGATTGGCCGTTTGCTTCCACAGTTCTGATTGCTTATTTAATTCCCAACAAACTCAGAGTTATTTGACATATTTCACTTCATATATGAACTAACCCATTGATAAAAATTGTCAATGGTCTTGAGGGACTCCTTTTATCATTTTCAGGTAGCACACAGAAATCCCACTGAGTTCAAAGTCCTTATGACCTTTACAATATCTGGTTCTGGAAGGTCTTTTACTAGAATATACTTTATGTTCAGTGTCATTTGAATAAAAATGTGTTGTTTCTGTGTTTAGTTTGTTAGTAATTAATGACTTATTATGGGTTAAGCCTAATTTTTCCTCACTTTGTGTAAATAAAGAGGAGCTGTTGATGGTGGCTGAAGCTGAGGGTTAGTCTTAGCAGCATTCAGGTTGCATTCAAATTTTTAACACAAATGATTATTTGTTTTTGTATTCTGTTGCCTTCCTGTTTCTGGTAAGCCAATAAAACTGGCAGACAGACAACAAAGACACTACTTTGTTGTCTTTATTTACACAAAAATTGAATCAATTAATAATTTGCCACCCACTGCATGGCTAATTTTTGATTAAAAAGAACATGTGATTGGATGCTGGAAAGGACTACTGTTGTGTTCAAGTTGTGCTAAAAGGAGTTAGTTTTTCAGTGAATCTATTCAAGCCTAAAATAGCCTCTCAGTGCTAAACATGCAGCAGCAGCACAGACACCCCAATGCTAATGTCAACGTCCACAGTCCATATTTGTAAAGAAATTCCATGAACATTCAGGAGTTCCTGAAACACTGGAAAGATGAATGGCTAGAATAAAAACAATGAATATCTTTGTTGTCGAGCTCATATATCTATTTTGTCAATAAATGAGCAGCAAAAAATTTTTTTAAATTAAAATGTTGTTTATTTTGTTGGTTTTGGTGAATAATCTACTGTACCTTGAATGCAGGAGGTCCTGCAGGTTGTCAGTGATTTGATTTTAGGATGCATGCTGAAGCTTATAAATTGTTACCTGAGAATGGGACAGATACATAAAACCGCACACTTACTCTTCTTTGCCCTTTACTGCTGTGACATTTCCCAGTATTGCTCAGTCTATTACAGTGTTATTGCAGATGTTGTCTTTCGCCAGACAGTTCTCTTTACGTCAACTAAAAACTTGTTCTTGACTTTCCCAAGAATCAGATTAGAGTGGCTGGAAGATAACAAGGAGAATCAAATTGACATTAACATACCACAGCCTCATGTGGGAAAATAGAAGCATGGTAAGAAGAGGGGGAAACTCTTCTGAGCTGGAATCCTTCCAGAGCGCTCTTGTTTAATTGAATTAATGTTAACGAAGTGCTGATGCAATTACAAGAAAGAGACCTTCTTTATCCTTCCCCTCGTGAGAGTCACGTTAGATTCAGCCTGGTCCAGGTCATAAAATTCTCATTCACTTCTGCTCAACTGTTTTCAGCTCCACATACAGAATGTTCTCTATGCAGCACCGCTCCATGTGTTGCTTGTTGTCTTCCAAAACCTCGACCGCTTTTCGTCCAGCAGTCATGAAAGAGTACCAAGCTCTGCTAGAGTAGAGTGCTAGTGTTTGTGCAGGCCATTTTAAGATGCAGTGATTATTTGCCTATTTTAGTGTGCAAGGAGCGGCAGTGGTGCTCCAGGGGCTCTTTATCACCCCACTCACTTCCTGGATTAAAGCTGGTATAATCATAAGTATGAATATTCATAAGGCCTGAGACCTGAGGGAAAGTGAGAGAGACTGACGGGCAAAAATCTACAGACAAGCTGAGTAACAAACAATATGCAGACGTTAAACTCATGGGAAAGCACTGTGCACACATGGTGACTGAAAACATCCTGATAGCTTTGCGTAATGCTCCCTGTAACTACTTAATGTCTGAAGACATTAGACAACATGCTGCATATTGTAGATTACATGGCTGTTAAAGCTAAGATTGTCACTAATCTTGTCAAACTGTAACTTCAGCACAATTTTGTCACAAGCTGTTTTTCGCAAGGTTGTCCTTTTTGAAGAAAGATTCATGCAAATGTAGTTTCATTTTCTTCTATAAGAAACGTTAATGAGAAACACACAAAAGAAAAAAAGAACAATTTCCATTACTGCATCATTACTGCAAAATATGAGACAAAGTACTAAAATGATGAAGTAAGACCCAATAGCAATATTGATCTGCACCTATAAAGGACTTTCTGGTCAGATGCAGACTTGCCAGCAGAGGACTGCTGAATCTGTAGTCTGTACGCTACATTAATATGGGTGTGGTGGGCTTGTTGGACATTTAAAATTAGACCAGATCCAGTGGGTATATTGTTGGTCTATATGCGCTATTTAGAGAAAGGTTTGCTTCAGATAATATAAAGATGGTGTTTCCTTTCACAGACTGAACATGCCCCAGTGCATCAGACTGAAATAACAGCAGCTCAGCCTACTGGAAATATAATATAGGCACTCACAAGGTCTAATGTGAATTTCTCATACAGTTTGCTAAATGTGCATTTATTAATATTCATTCTGCTCACCTCTGTCAGACGTCAGAATTTGCTTTTACAATCATCATTATTGCTAACTATCAGTATATAACTGGCAGTGCCAGCATCCATGTTCTGTAAGATGATTTATCAGTTTATTGACTAGATATTTTTATTTGACCAAATTATGAAATGTGATTTTACCAGGATTCTTTGCAGTCTGAAAAAGTACAAAAATGTTTGGAATTTGCCATTAAAATTGTACAGGATTTCAAAATAAAAGCTACAAACTCCATTGTGTTTTGCTGGGATTATAACTGACAGCCCAACATAATGCTGTGCTAACCAGTAAAGTTAAAGAAAAATGACACGTGGTTTTCTATTTTAACTAAATGTTGCATTGTTTTATATTTGGATTTTCCCAATATTTATTTTCAACATAATTCAACCTCATATAAATTGAATGTAGAGATTCTGTGAACCTAAAGTCTTGATGACATATAAACATTTTGTAATGTTTTGCTAAATTATTCCGGTCAGTTGCACATTCCTTTGAGTGAAAGTGTGTCATTATTAATAAATGCATAATATACTATGTAATAATATTGTCCTTACAGCATAATATGTTATTGTTAATTTTATAGACATTTACATATTTTTATCATTGTGTAAACCTACATGCCTCAATGACCTGTCACTTTTTGGCTCTCAGTGAATTCTCCCACTGTGGGATAATAAAGGACATTTCTATTCTATTCTATTCTATTCTATTCTATTCTATTCTATTCTATTCTATTCTATTCTATTCTATTCTATTGTGTTATCTTCTATGTTCTAAGTTTTATAAACATTTATTTTGGAAGGAACTTATCTTTCCCAGGTTCTTTAACACACATTTAACAGGCCAATTATTGTATAAGATATTTACTGTTGGAATCATGTTCATATACCAATGACTCTTAAATCGACTGAACATTCAGAACATTCTATAATGCTCATGTGGAAATCTATTACTTATTCTCTATGCTGTTCCAGTCTTTTTCTACCAAGTAAAACTCAGTATTTTAGTAGAATCCCTTCTCAGTCTGTGTAAACACTGCATGACTTTTAATGAAGTTTCCATCTGTACAGTCTGTCTCTATTCTCTCCACATTATGTTCAGGGTGAGCCCATCTCCCTTCACCAATGTGCCATACTGTAAATCTGTCCTCCATCACAGGGGTATTTTTAGTAAACATTTCAGGATGCAGCAATGCCCAATAAACAGAAATGGAAATCCTCAAAGGACTTCTCGAGTCTTTTCCACAATGTTCTGACCTGTTGCTTAGACCTTCAGACAGAATCAAAATTCATTTGCAACAGGCAAAATTCCCGATCCTGAAGCTTAAAGGCCAAGCATATCTTGTGTCCAAGGTCTGCTTTTCCTAGCAGCTGCAGATCCAAGCATCTCCATCTTAATGTTTCTTTGATCTTCTCCAATCAGCAGGAAGCTTACTGTGTTAACAGCTGCAGGTGGAGGCTCCCGAGAAACAAATTTCCCCTGAGGCTTAGCTGGAATTTGGGGCTACACTCCGCCTCAGTGTTTTTCTCCATCTTGTTTCTTTAATGCCACAGCTGTCTGCTTGACATATGCATACCTTCCGTAGCGAAAGGTAAACACAGTTTCACAGTTCAGCAGGGAGAAGAGGAATTTTCTGCGTTTTAAATTCTGTCTCCCAGTGTGTCATAGATTTATAGAAAGTCAGGGAGGGTTTGCATGTTGGTGACAGGGGGCTGTGTGGATATTTATATATCTACTCTATGAGTCACAGCAGGGGAATCACATTAGCCACGGCTGTACTGTCACCATTGGACTCCTCAACAGGATTCTCGCTCTCCTCGGTTCTCCTCTACCTCGCTCTCTCCGGTTCTGTATTTAAAACTTACCAGGTCCCTATTTTTTTTTTAATCCGCACAGGTCCTGGGAGAAGTCATGAAATATTTTCAGCTCCAGATGTCTCTAAATAAGTGTTATAGCAAGGAGTGTCGGCTAATGGTGTGTCATATCCTGCCAAGGCTAGGAAGCCTGTGTAAGCACTTGAGGGGGCTGGGGGTTTGAAGGGGGCCGTTTGGGGACTGGCTGATGATAGCAGTGGAGCAGTAATAACCCACAAGCACTAAGAAATAGCTCCAGTGATTATGTGGGCTCTGTTGCACTGCTGGTTGCTCATGATGTAGAGCACCCTACACACAACCTGGCAGACTGTGAGCAGAGTGCTGGAAAGACTGATATGGATGAGTTTTCATCAAAACCCCCAAAGTCCTGAAACTCTGTCCTGTCTGTCAGAGCTGAGTGAGACTGAATCCTCCTCTGATGGATGTTCACAATCAGTAGTGTGGGTGACATACACCAATCAGGCATAACATCATGACCACTGAGAGGTGACGTAATTATCACATATGATGAGGAGTTGGTGGCCTACAGTGACCAACATCTATCTTCCAGGAAGTAGGAGTGTGACAGAGGTAGAGTTAAGGTGTTAGGGCATTAGGGTTGTTGGGGTTATGGTGGCCCATCTGGTGCCATTCAGTAAATGTGCTCTTAAGGTCAGATTGGTTGTCAGAAGACACAACACATCACAGGCCAGTCAGGATATTCCTGCCCACCAATCTACTGTTAAAGGTTCCACTGATTACCGTATTTTCCAGACTATAAGTTGCTCCGGAGTATAAGTCGCACCAGCCATAAAATGCATAATAAAGAAGAAAACTACATATATAAGTATAAGTCGCATTTTTGAGGGAAATTTATTTGATAAAATTCAACACCAAGAACAGACATGTCATCTTGAAAGGCAATTTAAAATAGAATAGAGGCAACAACAGGCTAGTACGGTATGCTAACGTTACATGACACATAAACAACGAACTGAGAACATGCCTGGTATGTTAACATAACATATTAAGAGTTATTCAGATAACTATAGCATAAATAACATACTAACAAGTTTACCAAACCATCCGTGTCTCCAAATCACTAAACACAGTGAAATCTTCGTCCTCGATGTCGCTTTTAAACAACTCCGCTAACTCCGTAGGTAGAATAACACAGGCCTAGAGCGCCCTCTTGCGGTTTAGTGTTAAAATAACGTGATATGATATAATGATGTGTTAATTTCCACACATAAATCGCTCCGGAGTATAAGTCGCACCACCGGCCAAACTATGAAAAAAACTGCGACTTATAGTCCGGAAAATACGGTACCTTGGGAGGTGGACGTTCGCCCTTTAATTGAGGAGTTGTCTGTTTGATTCTCAGGCTTTGAGAAAATATGTAAATGATTAATTTTGATGTGAACTTTTAGACTAAACAAGATGAAACCTTTTCAAACTGTAAACGTTGGTTACTTGTCAGCTTCATCAGCTTATGTCTTTACAAAAAATGTAAACTTAACATTTTTTGTGAAAAACTTACAACAATTTTGCTTTTATTTTATCTTCTCAGAGAAGAAAAGTGCAAAACATTTTCAGCCACAGTATACCCAAGGGTCATGCAGGCTTCATTCTACTTTCTCTTTTTTGTGCAGGCTATTTGCTTTAAGGGTAAGTTGTTACACTTTTAAAATTTCCACTTTATTGGAAACTGTTTTACACTATGAAACAGTACTAACAGTCCTTCTATTAGCTGGAATGCAAAAACATGGGTTAAGAGCCGGACAGTATCCTAATATTGTGTTTGTTTCTGCAGCTTGTACCATGCAGATATCAGTCAGAGCTTTTCCATGTTTGTTTTTGCAAAGGAAAATCAATATTGTTTCTTTCCATTTGAGTGTCTCCTCTCAACCCTAGGATAACTCCAATACTAATATCCCGGAGATCAGTTTGTGTTTAGCAGAACACAAACTGATCTCTGACTGATGATGGCTTTCTGAGCTGCTGGTCACAGAGCTTGTTCTGCTTTATTATCTGCTTGGTTTGGTCCACTGGAAGGCAGCTGATAGTCAGACCCAACTGCTCTGCAATTCTCTCTGCTTCTGCTTCTGCCTGACTCAGAAAATGCAACACAAATGTTTGCTATAATAAGAGTCTACTGTATATAAAGGTTGGAATTTGATGCCTGTTTATTTGAAAAAGTGGTATTATCCTCAACACTAAACTGGTTTTCAGTAAAACCAGACCATTTTTGTTGCCATCTAGTCACTCGTTCACAACGCTGCTGGTCGCAGTCTCTTATATCGTCACTTTTTGAAACCAGGTCTGGATGGACTGATTCTGGAAAATGGAGGTACTACATACCTCCATGCAGGAAGCAAACACAGCAAAAAGTAAATAAAAAGTAGCAGCAGCACAGCATTGTATTATGTGTGCTACAACCATTAAATTACTTAACCTGTTCAATTTAACAAGCTCTGATATGGAATATATGTGTTATATGATGTGTGTTATATGTTCATCTGAGAATGATTATTGTTTTCTAAGTGAGGTGGAAGCTAAAAGTCAAAAGCACATGCAGATTTTGACAACAGGCTAAAATGACAGTGCCATCTAATGGTCTGGCATGACAACTACAGCAGATTCAATGTATCTTGGTGGTGCCATCAAATATGAAACTTTTCCCAATCATCATCTGAAAATACCGTCACTTTTCAGACAGCAGTCTTGTTCAAAAGCAGCCTAAGTTGGCTACGCTTAACTTCTGTAATCATTCTTTTGAGGAGCTGGCTCTTCATTGCCTGAAAAGCCAAGTTTAGTTCCATAAAGTAAGGCAGGATGGATGCAGAGCCAGAAACTCTGAGTTCAAAGGGTTGCTCTACTCTCATCTATTCTCAGGGTCCAATCACTTTCGTGTTAGGTCAAATGAAGAATCTACATCACCCTTTAAGCATCAGAGTGTGTATGTGTGCAAGGTGTCTGCACTGTGTATCTCTTGATTTATCTATGAAGCATGAATAACTTCTACAGTGAGTAAACCCAGACTTTCTCCCAATAATTGCTGGAAGCATATAACGGGTTCTCCAGTAACTCCAAGAGAACATTAGGGAACAAAATAACTAATTAACTAAAAACAAAAAAATCTAATTTGAAACTGATACTTCACCCATTCAAGGTTGCCAGATTTATGCTTAACCCAAATAACAGCTGAGGATATTCAGTCAATAAGAGGAACTCATATTTACCTGGGACTCTGTAGACAGAAGACTCTAAAAGTTGTTGGATGAATATTATTTTCATATACAGGAAATATTTTATTTTAGGGTATCAACAGATTTGCTTGTTTATAAGAACAATGGTGATCCCCAATCAAGTTCATGCTGTACAATTATTCATGGTGTTTGACTAAATCAGTGTCGGGAAGGAATTGCGAGAAACTCTTTTGTAGTAAGCTTTGTCTGGTGGTCTATGGCCATTCAGTTTGAGACAGTGAACTCACACAGACTGAGGCTTTGTCCCATGATTCATGGCTACTTACCAAACCACCCTATAAGATTAGGCCTAATCTCAAATAAGAATGAGGTTGCTTGTAAAGATGATAAACAGTCTGTTAAACTGAACAATGTTCTCTGAGCTTCTTCTTGAAAATGGAAAAGATTAAGGAACATATTCCAAGAGGCAAAGAAGGGAGCTCAAATCTGTGGAGATGGGGGATGAGCAGGTAGAGAGGGTGTCCAGTTTTACATTTTTAGTGAACATCAGCCAGGATCTTCCTTTGTTTGTGAACGCTGTGGACAGAACACTGAGGAAAACCCTGGTGTCTCCAAACCTGCTACAGTCTTTCTAGAAAACTCAGTGGATGACATCTACTGCACCAGATGCATCTGCAGCAGTTTGTTCTATTGTGAAAAGCATTTGCCAACATCTTATTCTAAAACTGTTTTTATCCAGCAGCAACCAGTTCTCTCAATTTTCATTTTAGATTATATATTTTAATTTCAACAGGAGGTTACAGGAATTGAATACACTGCAGACATCAACAGACATCTTGTAACCAAGATGTTGCGTCTGAGTTGCATGGTTGTAAAGAAACGTAAATGATTTAACCTGAGGTTGTAAACTGGTTTAAACTGGTTTGTGAGCTAGATAAGGACTAAATGTGCTATTTAGTGGTCACTAAGTTTCTATATAAACTTCATTTTTTAAAGAAGTCACTGTACCCTGATAATGTCTAACCTATTTTAAAATCATTACTTCTCCCCAGAATATTCTAACTTTTGGGATTCATGAACTGAATCTTAGAGCTTCTTTAAACCAGATCGCTGTCACGATTTTATTTATTTATTTATTTATTTTGAACAGACAAAAATGAAAGCAAGAAAGAAGGAAATAAAATTAAATTAAACCAAATTATTATGCCCAACTGAAATACAATTTTATATTATCTGTTTGAAAAGGAGCAAGTAGAAGATACATGATCATAGGATTCCTGCCCCTTTCATACTCATCATCTTATGAACAAAACAAGTTCCGAAGGAAGTGTTAGTTCATTTTCCCCTACTAAGATAACAGTGCCTGAAGAACAGAGTCAGTCAGATAATCTCTAAGGATAATCTCTTCTATTAATTGGATCTTTCAAGGACTCTTGGGGAATAAAAAATATGTAGAAAAACTTTTGGACAGCTCTTGGACAGGGTCTTTTTTTCCTTCTCTGGTTCTCTGGTAAGATCAACAACCACAGACATGTAAGCCTACCTCACATTTCAGTCATTTTTAAGCAGGTCAGTATTTAGATGGTGGTTTAAATTAGTTAGGGAGGGAAGCAGACCTAACTAAGACCTGCTCAAAGGTTCCCAGGGCAGGAATTGAACTCCAGACAGATGCATGGACAATCAACAGTGTCCGTGTTTAGGGAAACCACTCAACCACTCTGCCACAACTATTTGCTCTTTTATACATCACTAAAGCACATTCACATATGAGAGGTTTACAGACTCCAAATTAACAAAGGAATGTGTCTCAACAGGTAACACACTTTTTTTTCTAAATGTGACTATATTGTGTTTTCTGACAAATACCCAGTGATCAGGAACAACATACAAGCAAAAATGACTCAAAAGTTTTGAAAGTTGTCTTTAGACTGCCTGACGTCTTGCCTACAGATAACTGTTTAGGATATAATGCCCAATCTTAGAAAACAAATAAATCATTGCCATTTTTTGCTTGATGCATTATTTGATGCTACATCATGTTAACAAATCAAGACAGCAGCCTACAGTAAGAATCTAATGGCTGCTGTATTTTTACCTTCGGGTGCAACATTTGGTCAGCAGACAAAGTTCATGTATAAGTAAATACAGGTAAATCTGGCCCTTGCTTCTCTATAGCACAGAAGACATTCAGTGTAACAGCAAGATCACATGCACAATTATAAATATTCACCACTGATTAAAAGATTAGAAAATTAATCTCTCAAGTCCTCCAAGCACTGATCCTAAACCCTGAGGAGTAAACAAACTCCTGCTCAGCCCTGATCAATAAAATCCCCAGGGACAAAGAGAAGGGAGCTAACAAGGACTGACAAAACACTCTGATTGCTTATGCTCATTAAGTGTTCTGTGCATAATTATATTAGTGAATTCTAAAGGATCTTCTAAAATTGGCACTTATATCTTCGAGCCACAGTAAGAAAAACATGAAGCTCCAACCTGAAACGTGAACATTTCACAACTGGAAACATTGGTGAACCAATTATCTGGGATTCTTGATGATCTGCATGTTGCGCTGTACCTCATGAGGGCACTGTATGGTCCTTGAATGCTAGTGTCATGTGATTGTGTGTGCATCGTTTGAACCTGTGTGTGTCTTAGCTTCGTGTGTTTGGTCTCCTGTCAGAGGACTGTCTGTGTTGAGTCATAGGTCATTAAGATGCTTGGCTGGCTTTGATGCTGACGGCCTCATAAATGGATGAGAAACGCCTGTCCTTCACTGTGACTGCTCAGTATCTTGTAATGCATAACATGATGTGACACACACTCTCCCTCTTAAAAACACACACATGCGCACATCTGATAGAGAGGAGAAAAACACTACTCACTCTCACCAGTGACAACTGCTGAAGTAACTGTTTACTACTCATGTGAACCTACTTAATGTGCCACTTTCAGTCTTTGATGAATGTTAGATTAAGAGGCAAGGAGAAGAAAGAAGAACCAGAGAGTTAGATATGGTGAAGGTGAATCTGGTCAACAAAGCTGTTGTTCTGGACATTCATCAGACGAGTGATGGTACTTCATGTTAACGCATCAAGACAGGTGGAGGCATTGGTCACACAGCGCTGCAGAATGATGTACTGGACAATCCAGGGTTTACTGATGACCAGAGCAGGAGACAACCTAACAGGAGAGAATGAATTAGTGAATGAATGGGTGAATTAATGAATATACTTTATTAATCCTTGAGGGAAATTCACATTTCAGTACAATCTATCCAAAATCTCTTTGGACATGACATGGCATAGGTAGACAGTGACTGATACTGCAGCCTTGGGGGGTGTCGCCCCTTTGTTAGATGACAATGACAACATGAGGTTAGATGAGGAAAAAAAATCATACTCACATTGTGTCCTGCTAGATACAGTGTGGGTTACAAAAAGCCTCTACACATAAAGCAACATATAGAAAATGTAAGGATGGTGTGGAGGGGGCAGTGAAGGCAGTGAGCCGGTGTGTATCTATGCAGTGTGTATCTAAGCATTTGTAAATAAGTCTGTGAACACTGTCCAGATCTCCCACACCAGCCATAGTTGTTGATGACTCATGGCCTCGGCTCTGATCCACAGAGGTCAAGGTGGGAGGGAACAGTGGGAGCAGAGTGTCTTGTTTTCATATCATCCAGTAGAATTTGAGAAATCCACCCTTCCAAGGTTGACACAGGGGAGCCAGATTCAGATGACAGCAATTGTTTTGGGTCAGAACGGCATTAATTTTCTATCTGCATCAGTGTCTCACTGGTAGGTCTCAATGGTGAATTTCAAATAGCCAAATATGTGGTCAGTCCAGCTGAGCCGAGCAAGTAACTTCTCCAAGGTCATTTCCAGTGAGTTCCAGGAGCCGCAGCCGGCCGGCTGCTATCAGGAAGAATTGTGTCCAGTTTGTGGTTCTAGTGGTTCTGGTTAGCATATTAACCTGACCGCTCACCACTCGGCACATTGCCTATTAAAAGCCGGGCAGCCTCTCATTGGCCTGAAGAGCTGCCAACGTTTTCTGAATTTCACCATATGCCAGGTAACCACCAACTCCGAAAAGCAGAAATTACCAAAAATCCAACATCCTCCACTGACCTTATGGACAGAGACACTGTCTTCCACTCCACCCAGGAATCCAGAGTGTATCCAGATGCATACAGCTTTGGAAAACTAAGAGACCATTTAAAATGATTTTGTCTGATTTTACTCTTTATAGGTATATTTTTGTGTAAATTGAACATTGTTCTTTTTAAAATGCCTTTGAAATTCCAAGCAACAATGTGATATATATTTGCAGAAAATGAGAAATTGTCAAATTCAAGAAAAGGACACAGTGCTTCCAGACATCAAATAATGCAAAGAAAACAAGTTCATATTCAAGTAAACAACAACACTAATGTTTTAAGAGTTCAGAAATCAATATTTGGTGGAATAACCATGAAGTTTTCAATGGGGTCCAGTGCAGTAGTCTCTTCATTTTTTCCAGAGTTGTATGTGCCGTCGGGGCAATTGCCCAGTCCAATTGAGAAAATTTTATCCATTGCATTGAGAGACCAAATGACCAGATCAATAATTAGCAACTTGCAAAATATTGAAAGAGAGGCTCAAAAAAGAACAGCCAGACTAGACACAAGAGCAAAAAAGCAAGGGCAGAAAGGAAGGCAAGAGAGAAGGAAAAAAGCGTTTGACTTCGCTGTGAGCAAGAAGAAGGAAAAAACTAAATGATAAATGAATGAAGCAGTTCAGAATGGCATTGATTCAATGAAGTCTACACTCACTGACTGCATTTGTAGGTTTATCCGTCCACTTACTATCAAATTATATAAACACATATATAGATAGACAGACAGCAACAGAACATACGTATTTATTTATAGGGTTTTGCATTTATATTGTGATTGAAAAAGATAACTGTATGCTTTATGAATGAATTGAACATGACTCCAGCATGTTTCATTTATTCCCCCTGATGGTTTGATGCTGCTCTATCAACAGGCCAATCCTCACAAAGCTTAAAGAAACACTGAGTGGTTTTTCACCAAAACATTTCCTGCTACTTGCTTTTTCTGCTCTTTGATATGTGTGACACAACCTTCTGAATGAGAGTTTTATCATCACAGCCAGAGCTGCCACCAAACACCGTGCTGCAGTCTGCAGGAGGACCAGCAGACCCTGGTGGGCAGGTACACACCTGCAAGACACAGGCTTTGTAATTGAACAAGGGGCAGAGCGTTGAGCAGACTGTCTGAACTGGTCTTCATCAACCATTGCGACTGATGAGTTTGTGGTGCATTCTAAGTGCTGACCTCCAGTCAGTGTTTGGTACTTGGTATGCCATGTGACATATGCTCCATGATGACAGAGTTGTGGTTAACCTCCTAATATGATGCAGAGGGTGGGCAATCCAGTTTTCTTGGGTTGACTTCTGAATGAAAATCTCCTTGTTTTTCTCCACTGCAACCCAGTTTAATACATTTTACACAAACATGAACAGAGTCTGTAATGCCCGAGAGCCAGCCCCATCTGAGAAACAGAGGCCATAAAAAAAGAGATTAAGAAGAAAAAGTCTAGTGAAGTGTGAACTGTTGGTGTGTAGATACTGAGAAAAAGTTGACTGTTGCCTTGACAGGCAAATGAGAGAAAAAAGAGGCAGAAGTTGGAGAAGAGCAATGAAAATGACTACAGAGAGAAGAGAAAGAAATGCTTGACTGCTTGCGTCTTTGTGCCTAGCCCCGTAGCCCTCGGGCAGACGGGATGATGGGCACATGAATCAGAAGCTGTCTGACTGAAAAATGGTTTTAAAAAAAAGAAAGAAAGCAAAATGGCCCCCTGATTGTCTCTCACAAGGCCTGCACTCTGCGATGAATGAGAGGAAGAGCAGCAAAGGCCTCAGAGAGAGGAGGAGAAAGATAGAGTCAACCCAAATGACAGAGCAGAGGAGATCAAAAAGCATCTTTGTGACTGGGCAGGGAGGTGACAAGAAGAAAGAAAAGGGGATGAGGGAAAATGGAAAGAGAGAAGAGGAAGAGATTGTCAGGATCTGTGTTTTTCTGTGTTTATTTTCGAGTTTTCTGTGTATTTATTTCGAGTTCTGTGTCTCTGTGCTCTCCGTGTTGTCCTGTCCTCCCCTTGATTGTGCCCAGGTGTGTCTCGTTCCTTGATTGCCTCCCTCTGTATTTAATCCCACCTGTGTCCTTTGTTCTTCGTCGGGTCCTCGTCTGAGTTACGTCTGTTTGTTGCTGTCTCCACTCGTTTGCTGTGCGCTACCTGCTTTAAGCCCGTGTTCTGCTTCGCAGTGCTGCCACAGTTGTGGACTGTTTATTCCTGGTCAACCATTATTAAATATATCATTTTCTACTGCTAACCTGGGTCTCCAGCGTCTGCCTCACCACCACCTCACCACACCCATTCATGACAGAGATGAGCAAAAACACTAGCAAGGGATCTGAGTAACGAGGAGGAATATAGAGAAATGAAGAGGAATTACAACAGAGAGCTGATGATGTCTTTGAACAGACAGAATCTCTTCAACATGGCTTAGAAAAAGAAGAATTGATAGGAAGGAGAAGCAGGAAAAAGAAAGCAGGAGAAATGAATAAAAGAAAGGAGAAATGAAAGGACTGCTGGAGTAGGTTTTTTTTAATTAATTTATTTAAAACAACTCTTATTTTTCTCTTCCCCAAAGTTTTTGTAGAAATTATTCATGTTTTATATTTCACTCAAACTTGTGTTATTTTAGCAGAGCAAAGTTCTTCCCAGAACGTAACAGTCTGCTGATTGAAAAGTTGGTTTCTGATTTGAGTTCAGTCCCCAAGACATTAAAATCCATAATCACCATGAGTCTTTAGTGGGTCAGAAATGGAAGAGCATCAGATCTGATTCAGTTTTTTTATTTATTTTAAAATTTATTTTTAAAAAATTGTTAGTCTTGTAACTCTGGTTAGTGTGTTAAGATGATCAAGCCTACAGGTCAACTATAACAACATCATCCAAGTACACATTACAGTTTGGAATGTCACCCAACAGCTCGCCATGCTGGAAGGTGGCTGGTGAATTCCACATTCCAAAGACTGTTTCAGTGTACAGCAAGAAATGACCCAAAAGCTGTTATCTCTAAGGCTCTGGAGATGAGGGGGACCTGCTGGTAGCCTTTCAGTAGGTCTAAATTTGTTTAATATAAAGCTTGTCCAATGAAGTCTTCCATATGTGGTAATGGAAATAAGTCTGGTATTGTGATTGTACTTACCTTGCAAAAATCAGTGCAAAACCAAAAGGAACCATCAGGCTTTAGAGTTTAGAGACGAGAGGAACTCCAGACACTTTTATTTGGTCTGACCACATTATGTTCAAGAAGGCATTCTACCTTTTTTTCATTAGTTCTCTTTTTAGTGGAGGACAACAATATGAGTGGCACTATCAACATCAATATTATGCAGCATTTGTCCTACAGGGCATGTCACAAAACAGAGTAAGTTGGGACTGAATCAGATTTGTCACATCCTGCCTCAGTAAGGTAAACATTCAAGTCACTGAGAATCACTGAATTTTCCACTGTCTGGGTATGAATATATTTGGGCTAGCCTGTCTCATTTCAGCATCAGAGCAGAGTTACCCAACTTTAATCTGAGGAGATGTAATGACCTCTATGGAAGCTGGTCCACTCCACAGGAAGTTAAGTTCACAACCGACTGGGCCCAAAAACTTTTAGTGCATCTACTAACCTGGTTCCAGAGATCTCAGAACATCAGCAGACATCCATTATCCTGAAACATCTGCCCCAGCATGCTTTTGCTTCCGATCTCTGAGATGGAAACATCCATATGGAAAAAGGTACGCGCTACATAAATATGTTCAGGGATTGTGATGATTGCGGGGGAATGTGAAAACAAAATCCACAATCAAATCTTTTTCGGTTTGCTTGAAAGCTATGAAGGATGTTGTAGACAAACCAAAGAAAAGATAAATGTAAGACAGGTCTCCCTTTAACAATAGACTTCTTTTCACTTGCTGCTGCCACTAATCGTTTTATTTTTAGGGAGCTCCACCCGTCAGCGAGCTGTCTGCCACTTCAAGACTGTTCTTCAGAGTACAAAAAAGCATCAATTTGTCACAAAATTCAGCAGAGAAACAATCAAAGCCTCTCTCTCCTCACCAGATAAAAGACTCACCCTCTGCACAAGCTTCCCACTTTCTCTCTCTGTCTTTTTCTCCCCCCTCTCTCCTACCCTCTCTCTTTTTCTCTCCCTCTCTCTCTGCTCTTTCAGTCTCTTTAAACTTTGTGTCTGTAGTTCCATCCAAATCAGACGAACGTGGTGCTCTGGCCTCATTCCAGCTCTGTCTCAGTGGAACAGCTGGTTTCAATTAGGTCCTCTTTCAGGTTCCTCTGTTCCCATTCTGATGTACACCCCCACCCCCACGTACACAAGAACGCACCCTCACACCCACACGTACACAGTACACATAGTAGAACAGTCTGCTTTCTTTGGCTCACTGCTCAGATGAAGGAGTAATGGAATAATTTGACCAAAATATTGGCTGTGCAGTGAAGCGTTCAGGGCTGTGCTTCATGTACTTCTTTTAGACTTAACTGGTCAAACAGTCACTGAGCCTAAAGAAACAGTAATGTGCAGTCCTAATCCAATCTGGATATGGAGTCTATAGTCATACTTTGGTTAGACTTGGACAGAATTTCAAAATGTGTAACCAGTGCAGGTTTTTAGTGCTCAACTAAAGACTTTTGTATGAAATGATATATTTTGGAAAAGCAACTGAAAGTAATTCCATTGTTCATTAACTCTTTTAGTGCTGTCGGATGTAAAGTGGAAATATCATGCTTTTAAATCCTTCCTTTTCACACATAAATCATTCATTTATGGTTTATATAAAGTAAAACTGCAATGTATGGGTCTGAATTCCTGGTTATTGTAGCTCCACAGACTCCTCCTTTACCCTGTCTTGAGGTGTTTTAAAGTATTTAGAGCAACTTGTTTTGCTGCTGTTTTTTTAAATGTAAACGATACATTTCAAGCCCCAACCCCTCCAGGTCACAAAGCATTCTGCTCCAAGCAGAAAATCTTTTTATTCCCAACTTTATTAAAGATCTCAACAACTGAAGACTCATCTATCTAACCTTCCATGTTGGAGCCAGAGTCTGACCCAGAACAGGAGAATGAAGACGACCAACCTGAGGAACAGGTGGTGTTATTACAGTATTTACATCCTCACCAGTAACGGAGTACCCAGCTTCCTCCCATAGTCCAAAAACATGACTGTTAGGTTAATTGGTTTCTCTACATTCTCCTTAGGTATGGATGTGTGTGTGTGTGTGTGTGTGTGTGGTTGTTTGTCCTGTCTTGTCCTGTCTTTCTTTGTGTTGACCTGCGATGGACCGGTGACCTGTCCAGGCTGAACCCCACCTCTTGCCTGAAATGTCTCGGCACCAGCAGCCCTCCCAAACCCACTACGGACAAGGGTGTAAGAAAATGGATGGATATATATTTTTGCTTTTGTTGTTCAATTTCTTCCTCCTCCATATTTCTTTTGCTTTGCTTCCCAATTTATTGCTCCATCACTGTGCATTCTTCTTGCGCTCTCACAATCATTTTCTTCTGCCCTTCCTGCAATACAAGTGACTGCAATTGATTTTTTTTTTCTTTTCAATCATTTTTCAATCTCCCTTCATCTTTATTCACTTTTCTCTCTCGTTTCCTTGTGCAGCAAACTCGCTGATTTCCAGCTGTGGAGGAGGTAGCAAGCAGTACAGATTGAATTGCAGGAGGCTAATAATTGTGCTACACTGATTGCAATTTTACATTCACTTTTCTGGAACAATCAGATTATAGAGACTGTGGGTGTGGGGGGGGGAGTATTTGTGGGGGTGTGTGTGTGTATTAGTGTGCATGCCTTTGGGCCAGTATGTGTGCACCACCCTCAGTTACTGCAGATGTTGGCAGAAAACTGCAGATCCGCAGCAGCGATCTCATCTCTGTTATCGGAGTGAAAGGATTGTTCCACAGCTGACTTTGCATAAACAATGAGACAAGGGGTAAAGAAGAATTTTTCTTCTTTCCGCTTCCCAAATAAAATTTTATACAGTCTAAACTTCATGTATTTAAATGAACTATTATCTTTCAGACAGGCAGCCGTTCCTCTCCCAGTTAATGTGGATGTCACACATGGAGATATGTGGGAGTTTGCTCACAATAAATCTGATCCACAGGTGCAGCACAGTGCGAGAAGGAATAAATCAGTGTTGTAAATACACAATCACAAATGCCAAGAGAGATAAATCATTGATGCTCACGTCTTAATAATTTATTCAGCTGCATCTGAATAGTTTGGAAAATGGCTAAAAATGGTTCCTAAAGAGCTAGCAAAGGGAGAGCAAAACAATGAACTTCATTTTTTTGTTTGTTTGTTTGTTTTATTTGTTTTTGCTGTATCTCATTCTCAGAATATATGAACTCATCAAAAGAAAGGATTTTTACTGAAGAGAATTCAACTCAATGAACGTTTGGTCACTTGATGTCAAAGCCCATGCTTCTCAACCAGACTCTTGCTAAAGTAATTTTTCCATGACACATGCAGCAATCTCTCCTCCTGTGAGGGGCCATGAAGGTGTTCATCTGAAGCACATTAAGGTCCAACATGGTGAACACAACGCAAGGAAGTTCCTGGTGTATCATATAAACACGTTTGTATTTATAGAATATTGTCGACTCTTTGCTACATCAACCAAATTCTTTAGTTGACCCGGCTGGTGCTCCTAGGATTACTCACACGCAGAACCATCTGATTACAGTTAGAAATGTTTAGAGACCAGGGCCACATTCTACCTCCTCCAAACAGTGAAAGACATGACAATAAGGCAGAGCATTACTACAACACATGTTAGATTTCCTGTTTGAAGGGGATTAAAGCCAGACATCTCTGGCTCGCTCACACACACACGCACCCCATTCTGCTTGAAGGATTAGTGTGTGATCTTGCAGTTTGTAGCTGGGTCAGACATAACACTTGGATGCCCAAGCACTGGACTGTGTCCAAACTTAGAATAATATAAAAGGAATGTTATTAATTGCACTCATCAGAACAGGTTACTGACTCTCAATAAATCTGTAAATAAACACTTCAGGCTATGAAATACAAACCTGCACACACACTTTCTTGTTGAAGTTTTCTAATGGTCCTTTTCTCCATCACATAGAAATGTTTATGTTTATTTTCTTCTGGCAGGTTTTCATCTGGCAGTGTTTGTCATCATTACCAGCAGATGGAGTTTTCTCAGTTCTCACAACTCTTTTATCATCATAAGACTAAAGGCTCATTCCATTTTCAGGTCACTCCACCCCTGGAATTCGGTTGACCTGTAGTGTCCTTCAAACTCACCAGGTTGTCTGAAATATTAAAGTCCAGACTGTAACAGCTTCAAGGAGGACATTGTCTGATGATGCCGTTTATTGATCATCTCTGTTTCGAAGGCTTTTGGAAATTATTACAATGAGCTTTCTGCAACTATTTGGCAAAATCAAATAATCAACTAGTGAAAAGTCATTTCCAGCATAAATGAACCAAAGGATGATGAAAGTAAAATCCATAAACAGAAACAAATGAGAAGAAAATGAAATCATTGTCTCTGCTGTATCACAATTTGATTCTTTTAACTCTCTCAGGCTCAAATTAAGTTGTAGTTGAAGGAAAAATCTGATATTTGGAGAAAATGATCATATGGGGTAGTAATATACAATTCAGACTTTTTTTGAGAGAGACATTTAAACAG
>CAEFZY010036320.1:0-14676 GCA_903066815.1 Brachyrhaphis roseni
CTCACTCACTCACTCACTCACTCACTCACTCACTCACTCACTCACTCACTCACTCACTCACTCACTCACTCACTCACCCTTTAGCATCATTCACACAGATAAAGTGTCAGAAATTACATACTGTATCTACATTCTACTCCTTCGGATTGCTGGTGCTGCACAGTCGTAACAAAAAGAGCATAACAAATAAGGCAAAGCCAAATTTCTCCACATCGTGTTTCGGTCCTGCAGCTCTGGTCACAGACGCGGTCCTGTGTAAGGGAGCACAGTCTCAACTAGGAAAAAAAAACAAAAAACACAGCACTACAGCATGAACGTCTCTATTGCTTACATTTCACTCTAGTACACAGCTATGGCTGCACTGGCAAACATGTTCCAGTCCGTCTCCGCGCGGCGAACCTCCACCACTGTCACCAAAAGTCCACTCTGGCTTTTGTTTGTCGAGTGAGGAGATCTTGAACAGGTTCTGAGAAGAAGCGTCTCCGTCTCATGGTCCCGTGCGACTCAACTTGTGGCAGTATTTAACACACACACCCGGGCGTGACTAGAACAGCCGAGCCTGCTTCTTCAGCTCATTCCGTTTCCACAGAGCCAACCGGTCAAAATCCTCCATGGTCATGCCGAACACCTGGACGAACTCTTCTGGGGACAGGTGGCGCTAAGACGACAGAGACACAAAAAGTGCATTTTATCCTTTTTACAACTGGAATTTCTGCATATTTGCTCTATGTGCATTCAACAAGTAATCACACCTCTTTGAACCTTTTGAGATTTTGTCGTGTAGCAGCAACCAAATTTTAATGGATTTTTAGACCAACACAAAATGGAGCCTATTTTGAAGTGGAAGCAAAATGGTATATTAGTCTAGAAAGGTTTTATCAATAAAAATCTGAGAAGGGTGGTGTGCATATGTATTCAGTTAATCTGATATGATAGATATAAAATAAAATCTTGGACAAAATTGCCTTCTGTAGCCACCTGATTAGTAAACAGGGTCCATATTCATGGAATTTAATTGAAGTAAAAACACAAGTATTCTAAGAAGCCCTCAAAGAATGTATTTAAATTGTTCACAACAAAGCATATCTAAGTGCTACAATGACCCAGTAAAAGTTTAATTTGTGAGGTATTCATAGATACACATCCGATTAGAATGAGCTTAAGCTCATAAAAACATTACAATCGATGCTGAAAGCTGCTAGACGGATGCACCAAAAGCTGCAGCTGCATGTCTGCATTTCTAGCCGGCAAAAAAAAAAAAAGAAAAAAACTTTGAGAAACTAAAAAAACTTTTGAAGCACATGTATACTATTTTGTTCACAACTGTGGATTACTTTGGGCTTTCAATTCTATAAAATCCCCAAATTTTGGTGTGGTTGAAATAAGACAAAATTTAAATGTGTGACCACTTTGTGCCTTTTTTTGTTGTTGTTTATGTGCAAGAGGGGTGTACTTTTACTAATTTAGAGTACAAATGACAAAATCAAATAAAAGGAAAAAAAATAAAGCATTAATCTGTTAATTTTACTTTAAAATCTTAGACTATACCTTTAGTTTTGCAGGCCTGTTCAATTTCAGGTTTCCAGCTTTACTTACTTCCAGTCTCGCTCTGTCGACGTCTTTAGGCAGCTTATTCCGCCCTCTGGTGGTGACAATGAGTGATTCATATGGATAAACCTGCCGAGAAGGACAGTTCATTTAAACATTTCAGGAATCTGGGCTAAATAACTTTTTCATTATGTTTATGAAAGAAAATGAAAACAATTTTCTAACCGTACCTTATACTCAGCTGCAAGAAAAGAGAAACAGATTAAAGAGATTAAAGGTTTGGGTTAATTGCTTCAATCTGACAAAGGCTCGGTGTTATAAAGTCCAATTAAAATTACCTCTACTTCCCCAGTTGACCTCGCTGCCGTCGTCATACTGATACTGGTAGCAGTCTGCGCTCTGAGGCTGCAGGTGCAAGGAAGGAAATTGCGATTAACAAAAATAATTGCTTTGGGGAATTCCCATGAAAAACACCTCATTAATGTAAAAATAGGTGAAAATAGATGATTCAAATTAGCTCTGGAGTGCAATCTGATCTCACCCGCTGAATACCGTTGCGCCTATATCCTGGCAGTGATGCTGACTTGCAACCAAAATCTAAAGAATGGTCAAAAAACACACAATTAATAAATTACAGCATTGCACATACAGTAAATTAAATGCTGGATTTGGCCAGGAGATGGTGATCACCACCAATAATAAAAAAATAAAAAATAAAAAGAAACGATCAAATTCCAGATGTGGGAACTGAGGCTCGGATGATTCAGTAGAAATTATTTATGAACCAACATGAGCTGAACAGCTACGATACAAAGTATCAACAACAATAAAGAGAAAGCTAGAAACCTTAAAGTATGTCACAGTAGTGTTTGGCAGAGACTGAACACATTTTGACACAATGAAGATAAACTCACCACTATCAGCGCTGTACTGAGACCTTGGTGCTGTGGGACAAAGAGATCACACAATTATATTCTATCTTAGCTATTCCAAGACAGACAGGACAAGTATAATGAAATGTAGCTCTTTAGAGGCTCAGTGAGTAATGGAAACAACACACACGCAAATAGATACGTTGCTGAATATTTTGGGGGGATTTTTGCTTCTTTCCACTGTGCTCTGTTCAGTGGTTTTCCCTCCCATGTAAAAATCAGCTTTAATGAGAGATCTTAGTGCCCATAAATAAAACAGGACATGGGGCTGGCAGCTGTGAATACAAGACAGTGTGATAAATACAAAGATAGAGATTTTTTAAAAGTAGTCCACGGAGAGCAAACTTGTTTATGTGAAATGGTGTAAAAGAGGGAAGAAAGTATTTCAGCCGTACAGAAGGCAAACTGGTATCAGAAAGATAAGTAGGAATGTGCAGGATCCCCGAAGCTTAGATTAAAATTTAAAAGAAATCGCTTCAGATCTCCCATTTGAAAATATCTTAAAGGGTATATATCACAATCTTTACAAATGTATTTTCTATTGGGTTTCATCTTGTAGTTCTATTAGTTTCCATGATAAACTAATGAACAGGGGAAAGCGAGAAAACAGCCAGAAGTTGCTAAGTTGTGATTATGTTGCACATCAAAAACAAAACACGAGCACTGATGCAAAACACAGTGAAGGGAATGAACCACTTACAAAGATGAAAGTAGTGACAGCAAAGTTTGCAGGTTGAATTTCAGTTTTCAAAGAGAATATTATTTTGTGTAATTTGTGCAGTAATGAAGAGGAAGTCAATAGAAATGCTGTATGAGTGGAGCGGCTGAGAGACCCAACAAACCAGTACTCTATGGAAGGATTTAAAAGGCCTCCATGGTGAGCGCAGCCTGCTTAGAATTTGCCATGACAGGAAAAGTACGCTTGTGACAAAAAAGTGTGGATTAAAACACTAAAGTTTTGGTACCATTCAGATAGATGTTGCTAATCTCTTCTACAGTAGTTGTGACCCGTATAGTTACGCTCATGCCCAGGGTCATTAGTACTTTGATACCTTTCAACAACTTTCACTAGAACTCAAGCACTAAATTTTACTTGGCACAGCTCCTCTACAGTCTTTAGACTTGAGTTCCTCAACATCGTCTGCAGTCTGTTCCCCACCAAAATGTCTTTTAAGACATTTCAAGCTACAAATACAACACAGAGATTAGAAGGGAAGTCAAAGGTCACCCAGCAACCTCAGTGGTCCGGCTGTTTATTCCTGCTGAAGGAATCTAGAACCGGAGGAATGGACTCTGTTCTGTCCATGTTCCTCAGGTTCATGTTGTTACCTTCCAGACAATCCAAGACGCCAGTTGTTTCATAATACCGAGCCAAAAGGTGTTCGCAGCAGAGGCACTGGTTCTGGTGGGCGACAAGCAATCCATTGTGTTTATGAATTGATTTCCTGCACTGATGATCTTTGTAGCGTAGCCACACAAATTAACATATTGCCGTGCTTTTTGTCAAGAAAAATAAAAGGAAGATCATCATATATGGTCATGTCCTTCTATTTTAGTAGGACACACATGTTTTAAGTGGGGTTTTTTCAGCTTTTTTAAAACTAGTTGAAAGGCAGGCTTTTATTTATTTATGCATCATACTGTCAAGATTTAGTTAGTTTTCTTCTTAATACTATCATTGTACTTGCATTTTAACATATGCTGTGCTCAGACAATCAATCTATTCTTACTTTGCTACTCTTGTGTCACAGCCTCGCTGCCCTCCACCTACAGCCCACTGAGAACAGATTTATTTTGAAGCTCATAAAACGCTGTGGTTCAAATGTTTTTTGTGCATGGGCCGGCGCGAGGCGGAACAGAAGCGCGCCCAGAGCTCCGAGTGATCATGAACTTTAAGGCAGAAAGTGGAAGAGGAGCCAGAGAGCAGGGGGAGAAGGGCGGGGTCGTCCTCACAGCCATTGATGGTGTTGTTGTACGCCGTTGTGCCGTAGCCTGTCGTGTTCAGCGTTTCCTTGCTCCCGCAACGAGAATTCCTCGCGCTGCCCCAGGGGTCGTTGTCATAGGAACCAGATCTCGCTTTCATCTCCTCCTTGAGGATCATCCGTCCGATGCCACTCCCAATCTTTAAAGGAAAGAGAGCGGAGGAAGGGGGAACGGGGGCAGGAGAAAATGAGAAGACAAGGAAGACTCCTTAAATACAAGAAGTGACTTTTGGCATCATAAAAAAAAATGCTTCTTTTTTTTTTTTTTGCTTCTTTGAGAACTGTCACTTTAATCACTTTCTGAAGAAAGGGAGAGAGAAAACAGTGGAGCTCTCACTCTTTGAAGACCCTGACTCCAACTCTCTTCATCTCCTCCCGTCGAGAAGCGTCGCCGTGGCGCCCGGTAGGCTGAGAGACAGAAATGACATAAAAGAGATTTCCCGTATATGAAAATGTAGCTCAGAGTAAAGAAAACAGCAGCAACAAAGTGAGCGAGTGAAGAAAATAATGAAATAAAAAACCAAATAAGAAGCAGCTTGACAGTTCGTTACCTCTCGGGGAGCTGGTGTACGGGTAATAGTCCGACTCCGACTGCGTGTACGGCTCTGGAGAGTAGGTGGACAGGCTGGAGGATCGGAGGATATCCTCACTTGTTCTGCTCTTAGTGGCTGATTCCACATGATTGTCTGGAACAAAGAGAGAAAAAAAAACATACAGTTAAAAGTCATTCATATATGTAACTGTCACCTAACATTAAATACCATTTAACAGCATGATTCTTAATAACACCTTGTCAGATTATGATGACAAACCTCTAAATCACGCACTCTGAAGAGCTTTAAAACTGATCGATTTTTACTGCAGTTCGACAAAGTCTTACTGCAATTTAGAGAAAGTTTAACCTGTCGTTCAAGTAAATGTAATCAGTACAAGGAAAACAAGCCCACAGGGTAAGAGATGCTCTGCTGTAGTTAACAATTGGTATGATGTGCTCTTCCATATTCATCCTTGTTTTCTTGCCACACGCAAAGCGAGTGTTTGAAATTTGAAACAGAAAGACTAAATCTTAGTCTAGTTAAAGTGCTAATAGTGTTTGTCAAACTCTGCACACTACATTTGTGTTGGTGATACAGAAAAGGCTTTTCTTGTCCAGACTAGAGAGGTGTTTGAGAGAAACGGTCACAAATTACTGAATAAAAGTTATGGACATTAAAAATATATATAGACAGAAAAATTACTATTTTATTCCAAAAACAATGTTTAGACACGCTAATATGTGTGGCACTGAGCATTTTGCAAATAAAAATGTGTGACTACCAAACGGAGATACTCGAGTTAACAATTGAGTTTCCTCATGCACTCTGTGACTGTATTGAACAGATAATCATAAATGAATTAAAGAAAAATTATTGCTTTATTCAACTTGTTCTCAGTCTGGAAAGCTGTTCCAGCATTTTAGCATAAATCACACTCAAACAGATAGCTTTACTGGAGAAAAAAAAAAAAAAGCAGCCAGCTAGTGTAATTTTACACTACATTTTCCCAGTTGTCATATGTGGCGATTTCACTGTCAGCAGATATCAATATTTTCAGCCAATGGCAGGACAACAATTCGGATTACAGTGGGTTCAGTTACAGCTTAGCCTGAAGCACACGGTCGTTTTACAAGCATCACAATGCCATGACACTGATGCCGCTCTGCACTGGAGCGCAGTCGATGGATGTAAATGGGCGATAACACATGCACTGTAATGCTACATAGATCACTCTTCATTCTGCCAGCCATTAGCCACACCAGCCCCCGATCTATAACCCATTGAGTACCTGTGTGCGCAACAATTGATGCTACGCTCGTCTTCACGACACATTCAGTACTTTCGGCTCAACTGGACGCCAACGGACACGCAGGCACACACACATACACCCCATCTATCCACTGAGACTTGATTTAAACAGCGAGAGGAGGGGGATACTTACAGAGGCAAGGTCACCGCGCAAAGTGGAGCAGAGGGTGGAGGGAAGTGAATAAAAGTGATTGGATGCAATAAAAAAACAGAAGGCAAAAAGAAAAAGGGAAACATTATTGGAGCATCCCTGAGGGAGGTGTGAGAATGTGACAGCTTTGCTCGGATAAGCACAAAGCCGGGAAGGCTTTCCACGTTGACTTTTTTCATCGTGTGTTGCAAGCTGGCTAAAAGATTCATTCATTACTGGCCTTGATGTAAAAAAAAAAAAAACACAATAGAAAAATCTGATTTTAGGTCTAAATCTGTGAAGATCTGAATTTAAAGAATTAACTAATGAATGTCACTTAAGCAGGCATAAAGGACACTTAGGACTGATGACACAAGGTAAAGGGTTAAAAATTGTAAAAAAATTCTTATTTCCAATGAAAACATTTTGACCAGTGATGAAATAATCTTTCAAGCTGAGAAACATAGGGGGCAGACGAAGTCTATTCACGGGTCGACACACTCACTAACCCACAGCACAGACGAGCATGCAGGACAAAGGTGGAGATAAACCATCGTCAGTCTGCAGATCCTGTGACTCTCAGCTGAAAAAGCCTTTTGGAGTGCAGTGTGACGAGAGGACAGCGAATCTTTTAATTATGCACTGAAGCATGCTATACAGATGGCGGAATAGCATTTGAGTTTAATGATTTGTGAAAAATGGCTAAAAAGCATCTTGTGTTAACTACGCCAGTGTGCCAGTTGGATAAACGACGGCACAAATGCACAGCTAGGATCGCCAACATGTCTGTCGGCTGGGAAATACAGTAAACGGTTTTCTGTCTGGCTCCATTCTGTTCTCGGAGGACTAACTGGTTGTCACGCCTGAGCAAAACCCTTCCTTCATTCATATCCCTCGCCACTTTACTTTCCTATCGAGAACTTGTCATGGACTGTGTGCAGGAGTAGGATCATAATGTTTCTGGCATGCACATGAAACACAGCTCTTCCACATTTAGCCACTGCCACAAATGCAAACGACATCACAGATCCTTTTCCCCCGGCTCTGAGAACAAACTCAGCAAGTGCGTTTCTGAATTCTTGCTGCAAAGCGGGGGTTATATGCTACGACGATGCCGAGGAGGAGCATCGGGGGAAGCTGAAGAGCACGACCACAGCACGACTAAACTGACAGGACGGGAGGGTAGGCCGAGGCGGGACCGAACTAAACTGTACCCGTTCTCTTATAGATGGGCGGCTTCCTGTAGATGTAGGGATCCCCTGTGGCTGAGGAGAGAAACAGGAGACGGAGAGGTGAAACGTGGAGGAGCGTCAAAGGGAGAGGCTGTGAATTTCTACTGGGTTTGTGGGGTGGAAGATAGAAGGGAGGGAAATTAACGAACAAGAATTTGTTGCAAAGAAACACAACTTGGTCATATTTTGCCACCAGCACAACATCAATAGTCAGAATGCTTTGGCATTAGCAAACCGCGACTGATGGCATCCACTGAAAAGAAAGGGAAAAAAAAGTTGAGAGTGGTGGAGGCTGCAGTGGGGAGCAGATATGAAGGCCTACCTGGAACATGAAAATGTTTAGGGGGCTGGTTTGTGGTGGGTGTGCTTGATCGCCCCTCTTGGCCATAATAGGGTGAACTCCTGCCACTCTCAGAGCCTGTAGCCAGCCACAGCCAGTCAGAGTAAAGGAGACATGAGCATGAGGAAAAGGTGTTGACACATGCGAATGAAATGTGCTCAGATATTTGTAAACATTTGCAAATGAGCAAGAATAACTTTTCCACTTGTGTAATGTAAAGTACTATTGAACTTGTTTACAGAATAGCCTTCCAATTGCAGGATCAACGGCGCCACTGCACAAGTGTAAGAGTAACATGAAATGTCAGCAAAGGAGCAAATCCAGCAAATGAAGCAGCCAAACAAGTATAGCAACATTCTGTTATCAGGAGGTAAGCTATACTGTCTCCATTAGCATTATTTGGGCTTATGCAACTACTGGAAAGGCATGTTGATGGTAAAATCATGAAAATAGGGAGTACATGGGCATTTGCTGTAATTCTATAGGTATTAGCAACTACACAGTTCCTATAAAACATTCATACCCTTGAACTGTTTTTGTGTCGTCAATTTCCAACCACAAACATCCCTGCATTTGTAGGGATTTTATGCAACAGGCCAACATGACTGACTAATTTGACCATTTTTCTTTGCCCAAGCTCAGTCAGGCTGAATGAGGAGCATCTGTAAGTCCCGTTACAAATTTTAAATTATACTTAGGTCGGTACTTTGGACCATACATGAATATGCGGCGATTTAAACAACTCCATAGTATCTCTGACTGTCCGTTTGGAGTTATTCTCATGCAGGAATGCAAAACTCTGATGTCTTTTGAAGCCTCTAAAAGCTTTTCTTCGACTGGCATCCAGTGGTTAGTTCTTTCCGTCCTCCTATTTAATTGGACCAGCTTCCCTGTCCTTTGCTGAAGAAAAGCATCCCCAGAGAATGGTGTTGCCATAATAATGCCTGGTGGTCTGTCACATAAATTCCCAATAAAATTTATTTAAGTTTGTGGTTAAGACCTAAAAAAAAAGTACTTTTGATAGGTATTGTAAAAAAACAAGAAAACAATTTGAGTTACACACTACTTTTCTTACCAGGGTAGCCAAAGTGCTGTGGAGAGTGAGGCATGATGGGTGACATGCCTTGACGACTGTATGTCGGGGAGTCAATATAACCTGGAATGGGGCATCGGAGCTGCTTTGCATCCGGATGGTCATAATCCTACGACGACAAATAAATGAAGTTATGTATCAGCTCATAAGGGTGTAAGAATAAAAAACAACAAACCACAGAAACTCTGACAACAGTTTACTTATTGGAACCAGCTCTTCCACTTGAATTCGAACCAAAAACGCTTACCTGAGAATACGGAGAGAGATTTCCAAGGGA
This sequence comes from Brachyrhaphis roseni, assembly GCA_903066815.1. Taxonomy (NCBI): domain Eukaryota; kingdom Metazoa; phylum Chordata; class Actinopteri; order Cyprinodontiformes; family Poeciliidae; genus Brachyrhaphis; species Brachyrhaphis roseni. The sequence goes on from CAEFZY010036320.1 coordinate 9,379, forward strand.
CTGCGGAACCAATGGAGAAAGACAGTAACATTTTAGACTCAAATGTAAATGAAATGAACGCTAGGCTGTGTATTAAAGGCTAAAAGGATGTTGCAAGAGTATTACTAGGTAATATTTTAGATTGTAGAAACTTTATATTGTTCATAGCCTTCTTCAGGTTGACTTTTTCTTCTTTCTTTTTTTTTTGTCAGATTTTATTCTGGACAGACATCAGATACTTTTGGATCAAATCTGCATTATTAATGGAAAGGTTCATGATTTCAAGTGGAAATCAAATTACAAAATCCATATTATAGTAACTATTATCCTATTTTACAACCAGTATGGTATCCTTTTTAAGTCAATCACATCTTTTAAAAGTGAGATGTAATTTTGCCAGACCTTAAGGCAATTCTCCCAAAAACCTTTAGAATATTTTAGCCAGGATATTTTTATTGAAAGAAAATGCTTCTGCTCAATATGCAAGAGACTGTTGTGACAAGTAGAAATAATTTGTACAGCTCCCTCCTTTCTTTCTTGACTTTCTCCCAGACAAGTTTCAGTCTTGTGTTTTCATCACTTTCGGAGAAACATCCCGTCTTTGTAAAGTTACGATTGTCCCCTTGTCCTGACAAATACCTTTGTACAATGAGACTCTATTCATCATTTCAAGTTCTTTTAAACCCTGGGTTTAGCTAGAGGATGCAAATGAACAAATGTCATGATAATCCTTTTTAGGAAGCGTAAGTTTACTTCGGGTTAATTCAAGTGGTCAGAAATGTGTAGTGTGTGTATCCAAAAAGACCAAATGATGAAACTGAACCAAAAGGTGGAGAAAAAAAATCAAAACAAACAAACAACAACAAAAAAAAAGTTTGTCAAATATGCTACCAGGTTTTCCAGATTATTTACTTAAACTCATTTCATTTGTTTTTCAGTCAAATGTTTTGTCCAATAACACAATTTGTCATGGTCTTGAATCCACTGTGTTTCCTGTTTATAAAGCTAATCTTGTTTCAGGTGGCTCATCGGTGCCTGTCAGCATTTGGAACATCTCTGATGAGAGAACCAGGTTCGACACTATCACAGTGCTAATGTAGACAATGTAACGCTGATGAAATAAAATCCGTTTTTTCTTTCTGCACCTTGAAGTTGTCCAGTTTTTAAGCAGATTTTAACAAAGTATCAGTCTGGGACATGGTGTCGGTACATTCCAGTGGCTAAACTTACATGGCCTGAATTTGCATTGAAGGACGTCTTGTAAATTGATCAACATTTTGTGGTCATTTATTTACCAATAACTATAGTTGTAATATTAAAATGTCATGTTTTGCCAAATAAAAACTGATCTAAACCACTTGCAGAAATCTTTAAAAATCTTAAAAAGTAAAATAGACGGGAGCAACATAATGGTTCATTAGACAACAAGTGTGTGGCAGCAGTACCTCCCCATAGGTGAAAGTGTCTAGCCTTTCATCAGAGGTGTATCTGTGGTATGGCTGGTATGAGGAGGATATGAGATCTGGCTGCTGGACCTCATATATGGCCTTGACCTTTGGCAGGGCAGCAAGGTCCTTATAATCAAAGATCTCATTCTCCACTCTGGCCTGGAGAGAGGACACACACCCACCGACCACAGATAGAGACAGCAGCAACAAGACAAGACGGTCAACCACATGGACAACGAATGGTCACACGTTACGATGCGAGCTCCAGTGGCAACGAGGAGCAACGAAAGCTGATCAAGCATGCACAAGCCAAAGAAAAAACAGACAAACAAGCACATGCACACAGCAGAGCTTGGCAGAGCTGCGAGCTGTTGACCACAGGGAGCTGGGCTTTTGTCGGAAATAAGGACGGAGAAGCACAGACAGTCACAAGAAGGAGGAAGGAGGGGAGAGGGAAGAGGAGACAGTACGCACGACACGCTTGCTTACACTGCGATTCTCCATCATCCATCACCTTAAACAGAAAGGTCATTGATTATGTGAGAGGAGCAGAGTAAGGAAGGGCAGGGAGCAGCGAGCCCTGCACACATGCAGACGAGCGCTGACATGCAAATGTAGCTGTCATATAGAGCAACACTCAGCAGAGTGCCAAGTAGCAGGCTGATGGCTGTTAAAACCATGGACCTGATCCAACTCTGAGCTCTGTTCAGTGACAACTGTTACATTTATTGTTTTCTGCACATCTGCATATCCGCTCAGCTCTTATTAAACATCGAAAATTGCTTTCACACTATGTTACATAGATGACTAAATATATATCTTCAGTGACTGGGGAAGTTCTAATTGTTTTTCACTTGCTAACCCCGCTTAACTTCACACTAGCGATCGTTTATCTGTACGCTCAGGGGAGTTTTATATTGCCTTTCCAAAGTTTTCACACCCATTTGAGTCATTTGCTTATATTACAACCTGAAATTCCAGCTCATTGTATTAGGGCTTAATGTGATACACCAACAGAAAGTAGCACATGATTGTGAAGTGGCAAAACAAAAACGGTTTTCAAACTCTTTACATAGAAAGACCTTAAAAAAAAAAGGAATCACGTAGTAAGACTGTGCAAGTTTGTGGTTCAGTCACATGAGACTTAAGTATAACTTCCTGACTCACAAAACATTATTATCGATGACAACTTTTATGTCATCTCCACTGTTAAATATGATGGTAAAAACATCAAGTTGTGGGGAGGCTTTTCTGTACAATGAATCAGGAAGATGACCAGAGGTGCTGCAAAAGCCAGATAACACAGAGTAATTCTGGAAGAAGAATTGTTAGACACTGCAAAATATTTGAGCTGGTTGGCAGGAGTTCATTTTCCAGTTGGACAACAACCAAGTTTGTACCGAATTTATTTCACCTGCAAATGCTGCATGACTTTATGTTGGTTGATGACAAAAAAAAATATTAAAATGTATTGAAATTTGTTATAATGTGAAAGATAAAGAAAAATTTTAAAGGGCATGAAAACTTCTACAAGGCATTGGGAATCTCTGAAATTCTGTCAAGAAGGGATAAACTTCCCTTTACTGCCTAAGAGAGTTAAACTCAAATTCCCTTTCTTCTCACAATGACAGGACTTTCTGGACTAAATGTAACACTAAAACACTGTACTGTCTTGGCAACGCCCTGATCTTCAATCAAACCTTGGCACAGCTGACAAAAAAGACTAGCTCATGATGCTAAAGACTTTCGAGAACACTTTGACAAAGTGTGAGACTTGGATGCCGGATGAGAAAACAAGCAAAGTGATCAAAAGTGTTGTGTTTCCCACTGTAACACCAAGCAGCTTCACAAGACACTTAAACCATAATCAGATGAGGTAAGAGACACAGACAGGTGAACAGGCCAAGGGAGTAAAGGGCCTTGTGTTTCAGTGCTCAAAAATCCAACTTTCATGGTTGAATGCTGTTTCTGGGGTACCAGATGAACTTAAATATGGCTTATATGTGGAATAGTGACTGGAAGCTTTAGATTCATGGGATACTTACGCATATAACTCTGCTGGGAGAACCTATGGAGGATCCTGGCGGTGAGATGGAGGTCTCCGACAGGCGTCTGTGCTGTGAGGAAAACACCAGACGAAGAAAGATGAAGGCGCAAAGTCAAGTCACATTTTTATCTATCCGAAGCTTTTCGGTGAAAGCCCCAGCTCACCCTGAGTCTTCGCTCTGCCCTTGCAGCCTGCTTGCATAACGGGTGCCACACCTCACAACCTGACGACAGGGAGGAAAGCATGCCGCGCGTTCATCTCCACTGGTTATTTCAGAGTGAGCGTGCCAGCTTCTTGTGCTGATGCAGTTGGAGACTCACCTGCCAGGTACATCTCTTCCCCTTCTTTGAACATCGTGTTGCAGCGGGCACATCGAGCGCATGTCGGATGGTAATGCTTCCCTCCTGCCTGAGAGAAAGAGCAGTGACTGAGCATAAATTATCATAATGAAGTACCTCACAGACTAAGGGGTTAATCTACAAGATGTTGAACTGTCTCGTGCAGGACATTGTATCCATATGTTCTCCCAAAGTGTCACCTGACCTCCAGCGACCTCATTGTGTTGAGACATTACTGGAAAGCCTTTTGCTGTCTCATGCTGCAGTCACAGAATTCAATTCTCTCCAAGTTCTTCACAACAGAAATAAAATCATGTTTAATTGAAACACCTTGAGAAAGTACATTGTCTCCTTTAGGTTTTGTACATTTTAGCGCAATACAGCAAATTTTTATGCGTTTTATTGGGATTTTATGTGACAGACCAATACAAAGTAGCACCTAACGTTTGGCACATGCACAAGTAGTATTTCATAAAACAACCTTTCCCTGCAGTTAAAGTTGCATTTTTTAAAACTGTAAATGAGTTGTATATGCAAATATTATATGTATAATTTTTAACAACAGCTTCCCTTCAGGCATTCTTCCATGAAGGGTAAACTTGTGGAGTCAAAGCTAATCTGAGGATCTCTGCAATCTTTCCAAAGTTATGATGGACCTCTTGGCTGTTTACATTAGATCACTGCTTATCTTGCTCACACCCACAGTTTAGGTGGCTGCCATGTCTTAGTAAACATGCACTTAAGACCACGTGCATGTTTTTCCTCTGGGAGATATCCAAACCTTGGGATATTGGTTTTATAACCCGACCTGTGTATCTACTTATATTATCTGATCTTCATGAAGCTTTGCTTTGACTAAGGTTCTCCAAGAAACTTCTGAGGTAATTACAGAAAAAAGTTGCATTTATATTGAGTCCAAGTTAGACTCAAGCAGTTTGACTTGTTACGTAAGTTGGATGCATTTGATTTTATCAAAGCATATTACCTTAAAAGGGGGTGAATAAAATAAGACCACTACAGTTTGATTTATATTTGTGAAAAACTTATGAACTACTTTGTGTTGATCTGTGTTAAAAAAAAAAAATACAAAAAAAAATTGAAAATGAAACTGAAATGTTGGTTGTATTCACTGTTCCCTCTAAGCTGCGCGCCTGCGCAATTGCGCACTGCTCGCACAGTCTCTGCGCACCATAAAATCAATGCAGCGCATAAAATAAAAAGCGTAAACTCTACATTGAGCTCAGTCATCAGTTTTGACCAATGACGAATAACAATCTAACTCAGTGAGTCACAGGTGTCCAGCCAATGATACGATACGGTTCACTTACGCTACGCAGCCAATCACCGCATGCTATTGTGTTTACGTGCGTTGTCCATATGCGCTGTGTCACCGGGCAGATTAGATTTGCTAGGTAGGAAAAGTCCAACAAACTCGGACGCACTTCAGTCCGCGGAGGTCCGCCGGACATGTCCGCGCAAGGATAGA
>CAEFZY010036324.1:0-41857 GCA_903066815.1 Brachyrhaphis roseni
ACTGAATGGAAGCAGGGAGAAAATAAGAATAGCCTTTTTCCCAGCAATGTCTGAAACAGTGCATTAAAAAAAAAAAAAAAAGATTAGTTCCAACTCAAATTCAAGAGTGTCTTTGATAATCTTAAATTGGTGATTCACAACTTTCCTATAGGCTATAAACAATGGGAGGGAGAGCCTTTGGCAAATCTATTACGGAGACTACAAGTTCCAGTTGTCAACAAGTAGCAATTGCTTCAACAGGAACATTTTTATCATTTGTTGATGCAAACAATTTGACATTATGCTTGGTTTCTATTGCGCGGAATAGCTCAGCAGTAAGTGGTGCAGTATGGGATGTTGTTGCTAATATTCATGACCTCGTATGTAAGTGATTTATAGCATCGATCATGATTCATTGAAATCTGCCCCTCCCTGCCTCAAAAATTCTCAAATCCGTGTCCATTTTGTTCCATCGAGCCAACGCAACAGTTGATAGACCAGCCTCTAATAACCCCATTATGTCAGCTGTTAAATAATAATTGTTTATTCTGCATCAACACCATCATTTATGTCTCCCTTCCTGCCTCAGAGAACTAATTTTTCTGCCTCTGTGTGACAGGATTTCCCACATGGGAAATGTCTATGTGGGTGTTCTCTGCGCCTGGCCATGATGGACACGTAAAATGTTTGACAAATGCAAGGCTGCTGTTGCCACATCGCATTACATTTACACGTTTGCTACACACATTTATGAATGCTCTGACAAATGAGAACCATTGGGTAGGAGCAGCAGATGGGAGCTGAGGGTTGAAGAGTAAAATTTGTCATCCTCTCACAGAACCACATCCTTTTTCATTGTGTTTTGGTCACTTCCCCAAGCTGCAACTCCCCACAGCGCAGTGCTGCGTGCGTTCGCGTCAGGATCCAGTCCAATTAGATGGCGTCAACCCTAAGATCTTTTACCAATACATGTGAATAAACAACCATGTTTGTTAAGCTGCCTCCTGGTCTGATGCTGAAGCAGGTGCGTGAACCCGGGTGACCCTGAGAGCAACATGAGCTCCTGTAAGGGACACCGGAGAGAAAATGGAATCAGGCGAGGAGTGAGTAAAGTGAAGCGTGCCCAGAATGATCAAAGAGGGGTTCGTGTTGGGAGTCGGCAAAGAAATTGGGGCTCAGAAATGAAATGAATGACTCCTGCAGCTTTTGAGAGGACACAGAGGCCAAATCTGCAACACATTTCTCCTGAATAACTTTGTATGAGATTAAGTATTCATCTCATTTGTGAGCTGGATTATCCACTCTTTTCTAATGTTATCATTATAACATCCAACCAGGAGCAAGATGAAGATGGCATAATCTGTATTAAGTGGCAGCTTAACCTAACCTTGGCCATTTGCGTTAAGTTTCTCAAAACCACAACCAAAAAATAAAACATATATAATGGAACTTTCTTTCTTTTTTTTTTTTGGTATGTTCTCCTGAAAGTCCTAGAATGCAATGTCAATATGTTTATTAAAGAGAATATATTAACTAACACATTACCTGACTTCTACAGAGAAATCGCTATTTTGCTATTTTTGGGAAAAGGTCATATGTTATCAATTACTTATGTATTTCTTTCAAATTTGATTTTAGGATTCACGCCAATCTGGATGTGTATGATAATTCAATTCTTCTCCCACTTTGACAATAATTATATTACATAATTCTAACACTTGGCTGTCTTCATATATTTGTGGTAGAACTTATTTCAATTACTATTAGTTGCTTTTTTTTTTTTGTAAATGAATAAAGTCAACACTTGCAGAATTCCACAAACATCAATTCAATCATGAAGTTTATAGTTTACCAGAAAATCTAGCAGGTTCTGAATTTGTGACCTCAAATTCACCTGAACATGTTTTATGCAGAAGGACAAGGATCCAAAAACTCAGCAGCAACTCCATCACTGAATGGCTAAAAAAAAAAAAAAAAAAAAAAACAACTCTGAATGTTTTGGACTGGCCTTGATCAAGTCTAGACTTGAATCTGAATTGCTGTGGCATAATCGTCCACATGCTCAAAAAGCCTTCAACATGGCTAAGTTAAACAATTCCCCAAAGTAGAATAAGAGAAAAGATTCTCAAGTGTTGCATACAAATCTGAACTGAAGGTCTAACAAGCTGGTTATTGCTTTGCTTTAAAACTTATATTTTTATTTTTATGTTGCTATTTTGTTTTTGGCTTAGTAGAAGAGTTTGCTTTATTTTTTTCCTCTCTCTGTCAAGTTTTTCATCTTATATTTCCCTCCAAGTAGGAGCTTCTCAATGTCAGGCAGACCAAGAATCTGACTCCTGAAAGCAGCTGAAGTGGAGCACAATCAACATTTGTACTATCGATATCAGAGGAGCTGTCATGATCATAGCCTTTTAAAATATCTCCAGAAAGCTGAACTCTTCTATGGAGTTCCTGCAAACTTTCACAAAGAGAAGTTGAATCTCAGAAACTAGCCAGAGAAAGACCTCACTGGAGCAGAGAGAACAGGTTACTGTTACTAAAAACACAAAACCTGCTGACTAACTTTAACAGAGGCGCCAATAAGTATGGAGAACACTGCAAATGTATCTATAGTGGCATATTAAAAAAAATACATTTTTACAGTGTGGTAGGTTTTTAGTGTTTTTGGGGAGATCTTTTGAAATGTTAGTTAAAATGCCATTGTGTCTCATTTGCATCAAATGAGGAAAAAACCCTGAAGGATTTACTCTTGAATACAAATGTCCACACTTGTAGTTTACAATACAAGATAAAAGAAACATTTGACCTAATTTTAAGCAGGTGGTATAGCAAATTAAAAGATACATAGACTCATGTCTTAAGTATTGAAAAATATTTTTAATATATTTTTTTCCAAAACAGAAAACTAAAAATATGTGTTTTTATGTATAAGACCTATGTATAAAAAGTTCTTATTTACACTAACGGTTTTAAAACTTTACTAGATGAAACAATTACTATTGCACTATAAAATAGGCTTGGTATTTTTAACCTGAGTTTTCTCAGAGGGCCCTAATAGTGTGTAGTATTGTCCATTTCTTGCTACCCGGAGATGATATTTTTATTAAATAAATGCTAAAAGCACTTTAAAGGAATATTTGCTCATATTGCAAACTGACACTCATAAGTGGATGCCTACACAGCCTTCCAAGCACAGAGCAGTGCAAAGCTGCATTGTATGCAGCCAATACCAAGCATCAGATGACGGTAAGCAACAATTGCACCCGTCTGTACGGGAAGTTGGTTTTTCAAAGCACTCGTGTCTGTGGAGAATCACACGCTGGGCGAAAGTGCCGACAGATACCTTCTTTTTTTCCCCTGAATGAATAATCTCCTCTCCCTCAAGCCTCTAGTTACTCCTCAGTAGTGAAATCTGTTTTGGAAAGGCTTTCTGAGTGGGTAGCGTAAGCATTCAGGTGTCAGCGCTATACACTTTCGCTGTGTGAAGTTTGAGAGCATGTAGGGATTAGTGGGAAGAGGTGTTTGAAGTGGGTATTACCCTTTTTATTCACCTCGTAGGTATCTTTTCTTTCATTGCCTAGTGCACCAGGGCAGCTGGAGAGAGCGGCGTGTCGGAACGCAGCAGTGTGGGAGAGAAAAGGGCCGAGGCAGAGCCTTTCATTCTGGCACCTTATTGAAAACGAATGATAACTCACTTTTCATTATGTAGATGCATTTGCTTTGTACGCAGTAAACAAAAGGGTTTAGGACGTGACAAGAAAGCGAGATGGTGCGGATTCTTGTGAATTCAAGAACAAACCAAGTAATCTATGGCGATAAAAACCAGAGGGATATTAGAGACTTTGTACCAAAACTCCATGTGTTTCTTATCAATTGAATCTTATATTAAATGTGATTTTTGCTGTGTAAGATCTACTGAGTTAAGAACAGCCCAGTTTGGTTTGATTGGCTAACTCGGGCTTCAGCTTTATTACTTCAAACATTTTTTTTATATGAATAGATTTCTTCTACATTTAAAAAAACAACAAAAAACAAACATGCAATTCATTGGCAATAGAGATCAATTAACTATTAAAAAGATCAAAATTAAGAAGAAAAACAAAATGACTCTGTCAAAGTAGTGGTTGACTTACTGCTGCCAGCAAGTTCGACAAAAGTCATGTTACTTAACTAATTCAACATAGACAATTTATGAGTTTATACATATGGCACCTAAAGCCCCAGTTATTACAACCAATGCTATTCAGTCTGAAACTAAAGAATTCATTCATTACCAATGCCAGTTCAAGTTGTCATTACGCTGGGATTCCTTTAACCCAGAGCATTTCAGCAGGAAATGGCTGACTGTCAGGAATATATCCTTCATTCATACACTGTCCAGATGCATGTCCCCAACACTGCAGCTGAGCCGACAGAAATGAAATTGCAATTTAATTTAATGATCGGAGAGGCCGACTGCGTGAATGCTCTTCTGTGAATAGGAAAAAAAAAGTCAGTTTTGTAAATGTGCAACTTATAAGTGATGAAAAATGTACACAACAAATGTTAGCCTGGTTCAACACATGATTTCTTGAAACTATGGAGTCTCTTTTTAAATTCTGGCTGAAAACTCGTCTATTCAAACAAGCATTTTCACTTTGAGCAAAGCCTCAGAGTAAAATGTTTTATTTTTTTTTGCCTTCGATGCCAAGTACTTTGCTTTGAATGTTATTGCTTTTATTTTCTGTAAGGTGACCTGGTGTGCCATATTATTATTAGCAGTCGAAAACAGACTACAAGCAGGGGCTGTTACTATTCAGACACATGATGGGAGCCTTCCGGGTATTTACATACATTTAGAGGCGACTGAGTCCCTTTAAATGCACGTGCAGCTGCGCCCAGTTCACCGCAAATCCGGATTTACAAAGGTAACGTGCAATGAGATGCCTACGCACGTTTTTTAAGCATCTGAATTTTTTGCGTGCCATGTTGCAGAATTTCTCCCTGCTGCAAACTTTCAGTATAAAAGCAGCACCCAGAGCTCTGACAAATATTTCTCACCATGCTACACCCACTCTTATGAGTTCCTCTTTCAATAAGATGGGTGGAGCACCAACAGATGCCGTCGGTTACATATAGATTAACCTAAAATAACTGGAAATGCAGTTCTTTTATTTTTGGACGTGAGGTTCTTTGAAGATGAACCTGCCTTTTTTTGACATCATCACTGCGAGTTTGCAGAAAAAGTAAATTAATCTTCAGAGTTGCAAAAGACTAACAGATGAACATACTTCTTCCACTTTTCCTGTTTTTAGCTGAAGTCAGGACAAAGTTTATTTACCCAGGACATTCACAACAATCCCAACAGCACAGGTAGATAAATGATAAAACAGAAAATAAAATTAGGTTTGGTAATTCTTTTTACCATTTCTTATTTCAAGTAGAAGAAGTTCAGTAAAGACCGGTCAGGTTGTTATGCAGCTCCTGATGTTTATGTGAAAAAAGAAAATTAGACTTGTTCTGGTCTTATATTTAAAACAAGCCGGGTCAGGTTTTGTCGCTTAGACGTTCATTAACGAGCGTTAAACTCCACACCAAAATCTTATTTTACCTATAAAGAGAATAAGAGCCCTCATTAAATCTACACCTGCCTCAAAACTGTGTCACTTGGGAATTTATGTCACAATTTCAATTTGCAGCCCTGATTTCTCTGTGCGCAATGTAAAACACTTTGTTTACATTTTCTTCTTTTTATGATACGGACTAATATTGTCTAAAATAAAAGGTGCATAATGAAACCACTGCGATTTTTTGGGGAACATTGCATTCGAAAACACCCGACAGAAAATCTCCTTGTAGTCCCTCCTGAAAGTGTCAGGAAACCTTGAGGTGATACTGTGAGTCTTTGATGTCAGCACAAACTGGAAATTTCTTCTGACTTCAAAGGCTGGCTTCAGTAAAAAATAAAATAAAAAAATACCGACACTCATATAGTCTGCAATAATAAAAAAAAACTGTGGGTTTACCTACAAAATGCAACAGTTGAGAAGTGAGTGTGTGTTTTATTTGCACTCTGATATATGTACATGTTTATATTGTGAGAGAAAATTCCATTTGATAGAGTTGTACACTACAAACTACTATGCATAATCAATGTAAACATACACAACACTCAATAAATAATCTAGAAGTAAATTTCCATCATAACCCTAAATATGACATGAAGTTGTCCCCCCACCTTCTTCAAATCAAATGAAATTGGTGTCAAACATTTGTGCAGCAACTATTTTTACTCGTGCCAATACCATTTTAAAAAGCAACAGTAAATATTTCCAGAGGTCATAGGTCAATTAGCCCAGCCCACATTTGCAAAATCCAACAAATTTGATTTCAACTTGACTACATAGAACAAGACAGTCCCTTCAGACGAATAAACCGTCACAAAAGAGTAACCAATTTTAACAGATGACAAGAAAAAAAAAATCTGTTTTTGTTGGACAAACTTCTGTTTTGTTTTCAATTGCCTCTTTCACAAAGCAGAATCGTGAAAGCAGCAAAGAAAAGCTTCTCAAAAGGCTGGTTCTGGCTTTATGCGTCACTAGTTAACTGACAATCCTCAAGAGCTTTCAAACATCAAGCTGGCCTTGCAAAGCCAAAGACGACGTCGAAATAAAGTCATCAGGGTTTATATTGAACAATATACAGACATTATACAAGCAACAGAAAACATAATTGTATTTCATTGACTATTTCCCATTGAAGTCTTTTCATCCTTCTGAATTAGCGTTTATTTCCCTTGATCCAATTTCTCCTTCATTCATTTCTCACGCTGGGTCACATGTTGACAGTGTTTGCTTTATTTAGTGAAGCTTACAAGGAGTCTGCAAGTCACTGAAGTCATGTGGTCCTGTTTATTATAAATATGAAATGAATGGGAAAAATGTGGCTACTGAAAACGAAGTTCCTTGTGTTGCAGCTGACATTTTCCATTCACCGGAATAAAATCTTTAATTTGGGGTGAATTTTACGTCAGTGAAAATTAATCGTTAGAATTGCTCTGCATGTGCAAACGGAGATTTTGCTTCTGTCTTGAATTACGATAATCTTGTACTCGCTACTCTCCAGCAGCCAACAAAGAGAACAAACAAGAAGCTATCGGCTGATGCACAGGATAGCCGTAATGAACTAGTTTGCCCTTCCAAAGAAAACCAATAAACAGAGTCCCTCTCTGCTACATGGTCAGGTCAGTGGGGTGTCATATTTTTAAGGTTAAGACCTTTACAGTCAAAATAAAGCACTTTTTTCCCTCCCTCCTTCTCCCCCAGAGGGGATGAGTTATTCAGACCCTGCAAAATCCTCCAACAGCAATAGTTCAGCTAATATTTGCTGGATAACATAAAGTGCACTTATCTGCCCAGAAGAAAAACAACGTAACCCAGCTTTAGTTTCTCTTCCTCTCAATTTACTGCTTTCTTTCAACCGAATTTGCAGTCCATTGCCGTTTATGAGGTGACTTAATCTTTGGCAGTGTGCAAGTTACTAAACTGTATTGCGGTTTGAGGACTGGATGCAGACTTACACACTTGTGCTCAGGGTGGCTTTCTGAGCCTAATGTTTAACTTTTTATGAGGCTGAAATAATAAAATTCTTCCAGCGCCGAAACGGTTGTAGGTAAAACTGAGAAGTTTTGTGTGTTAACTTTGCAAACACCGTTTCGAACTCTCGAAAACGCCGAAAAATTGATTTCACTCCGACACAGAATTCCTGGCGACGATAGATAGCAAGTTTGAAAGGACAGCAGCTATTTTTCACTTATCTCTTTCATGGGGCAGTCGGCAGTAAAACAATGAATAAGCACTTCTCAGTATGTCTGATAACCCTCTGAGCACCGAGGACTCTTTTGTGCCATACTGATGCTTGACTTCTTTTGATTCATTACCATACTCTCTTGGTGCGGCACCACAAGCATGTGATGAGATTTGACTCCCTATTTATAAAGATAATCAACTCAGAACAGTTTTGGTTTTTTTTCCATTTCTCTCTGCTCATCTCCTGCGGAGCGCCACTTCATTTCAAGAAAAATATATTTTATACTCACACCCATGGGACCCATTTTCCAAAAGTGTCATATTTCTTTTCTTTGTTTTGCCAACAATGCTCAGCTGCAGAGTTATTTGTGTCTGAGGAGCGCTGTTCTACGATGTAGCAGGAATTAGTACAAAAATGTAACTTCTTGCTGTTTAGGTCTACACAAACAATTTGAAACAGCTGCCCACATATGGAGGAATTGTCTTTGACTGCTGTTTTAATAAATAAAAAAATGTTCTATGCATTTCAAACAATATCTGTTAAAGACAGTAGATTTATGGCACAATTAGGGTATGATTTTTTTTTAGCCAATCTACTTCAATAAATCATTTTATTAATAGATTTTACCAAACATTGGAGTCAAAACCTTTATATATTAATGTATGGCACTTTTCTGTACCTTGTATTTCTTAATATGATTGTTAACTTTTGTTTAAGAAACTTGATGCATGCAGGAGAAAAAGAAACGTTTTTGAAAAGCATTCGATTTTTCTTATACATTTTATTCAGCAAGGTAAACCTGCACACTTAAAGCAACTCTTTGGAAATTGAAATATTTTGTCTGGATTACTTTATTAATTCCTCTTTCATTAGTGTTTCTTTTGCATGGAACTATCCTGAAGAACCTGACCAAATGTAAAACAGTTCCAAACACATTACCGGACTCGCACTGAGATGCAGCTGTTTTTAATGTTTGTTATTTTTTCTCTCCCCACTCGGTAACAAGACCACTTTCCTTTTATAAGCTGTTATTTTGGAAAACAGGTTCTTACTTTAATATGAATGCACACGGGACTTATGCCTCCCATTTGTTGGGTACCGTTTTCACCTAAAACGCGTCTGAAGTAATAAGCATATCCAAAACACGAGCCTTTCTGTGATGAATGTCACAGCCTCCAGCAAGAAAGGGGTTGGTTTGAATTTATTTTAGCTCAGAAAGCATTCTTAGCGGAAACTAAAAAAAGAGCTATTCCACCTCTGAGTATTTTTAAACCTCAAATCGCTTTCATGAAAGTGTCTCTCTTCGAAGAACAATTACATTTGGATGACGGCTTTTAAGAAAGATGCAGTGGGGGGAGTTCTTGCTTCCAGTGACATCCTAACATCCCTTACATTTGGTTGAAAAACCCTCCAGAGCTATGGAGGAAGGTGTTTAAAAATAAACAGAAAAAGATGCGAGAAGAAGGAAACAAGTGATAAACGATACGAGGCGCGCAGCAGGGATAAATCTTTCATGAGGAAGCCTTGTAGGGTCAAATCTGACTTCTGATTACAACCTTTTCTGAAATGTTGCATCGCTTAGTTCCATTTTCTTCAATCAAAGCTGAAATACTATTACTATTATTTAAACCCTGGAATAAGGGTTTTTGAATCAGTAACTGGAGTTTTTGCACCGTTGCACTTTGCGGTGAGGAAATGCAGAAGGTTGTTGGTAAACAGTCTCCTACGTAGAAGGTCTTCAACACACCAAAAAATGCATATATGTCAGATACCTAATTTTTCAATCAGTCCAGAGTCAAAAAATGTTTTTAAGCAGACAGCGTTTTGTTTGCTCCGTTAAATCGTTGTGGATACGGTGCAGCTGTGGCTCTCAAACTGCTGTGGAGGCTCAGACTCCATCCATAATTAAAGACGTCATAACTTGGTGAATTTTCAATCAATGCTACATGTTTATTTATGATTCTGGGTACAGCAACGGAAATGCAAAAATACACAGTTTTGTAAAACGCTGTAACATTTATTTTAATAAATAATCACCCTGATTTTTTTTTTTTTTAAGCATTCATGAAATAAAACATCTCGTCTTTTCACAATGTACTAATTTCAATCAACCCAAATGAGAGGACCAATTGCTTTTCTACAATCAACACAAAAAATACATTATGTATTATTATACAGCTCTTGTTTTGCTTTAAAATACCGCCTAGTTCAGAATGTTCTTAGATACTAATAATGGCCAATTGTTCTTCAAACCAGTAATAGTTGTATTTTGTATATCGGAGAGGAAGGAACATGGAACTTTCTGTTGGAGACTCAGTGAAACAGCAAGAAGTTCACACTGAAACAGTCTTAGTAGAGACAATAAAGTTTGGCTGTCAAAACGTCTGAAACAAAAGATGAAAAAAGAAAACACAGAAAAATCATGATATATACTTACAGTTCAAATTTAACAAAAAAGTTTCATTAAATTGGATTTAAAAAATTAATTCAATCAAGAATGGGTTGGATGTTCTTGTCATGTGTGCCCACAAGTGCTTGGAAAGAAATGGACACATTTTTCTGCTTTTTTTTTTTTTGCCACTCAACTTTTTTTTACTTCTTTTTTTTCTCTTAATAGTTCCAAGGACTTCAATTTAGTTTAAAATAAAATGATTTAGTGGTTTTGATATTTATAAAAGGCATGTCAAAGACTTTCTCTCCCCAAAATTAGTTGAAGAAAATTTTAAATTATTCATTTACCAAACCCTGATCCTCTCCCCTAACAACATTTTGCTTTTCTTGATACAAACAGACGTTTTGTCCGCAGTGGGAATGATGTTTCAGACTGAGCGTACCTCACCTGTTTGGCTCAATAAATTACAGGAACAATCAGTGGTGCAACCTCACATGTCCAAAAACTTGTTATGGAACTGAATATTATTTAATTCTCTATGAACTCAAAAGCTGCTCTTGAATTTTACTCATCATTTGGCTATTGTCATAATAACTGAAAATATTATTTCAGATTGTACTGAAATCTGGTTTCTGCAAACATCACTGCTCCAGGTGCACAAACTCAATCCAAACTGAAAAAAAAAATATGCATATATATATTTTTCCTTCATCCTTCACTCGTGCTTTAGGCAGACATTATAAATCTGGATTCCCCCAGGAGACTCATTTCTGCACAGTATGCATTGTTTACCACAAGCTATGTTGTGTACTTGTTTTTGATACTGACACACGCTTTTTAAAATGTTCATTCTCCGTGGAACACGCACTCTCGCTCGGTCTTATCAGCCCAGCTCTTGTGGCTTCTGTTAGAGCTCAACCATTTTCAGCAGGATTTAAAGCTTCTTCTGTTTCACTGTGAAATGCAGGAAACATATAAGCAATGTTGCACATGAGGGGATTGTAAATGAGGTTGCAATTATTTCATCATGCAGTCCCCCCCCACCCGCGCCCAAAAAGAAAAAAGAATAATAATAATAATAATTAAAAAAAAGCCTTTCTTCAAACAAGTAGCTTGAATGCTTCCACTTGTTGCGATGTGAGAGCGGATCTGTTGACAGTCTCGTCACGCCACAATCTGACTTCATTAGAAAAAGACTATTGACTGGGTAACTTGTGGAAGAAAGAGTGATTATGTTTGTATCATTCTGAAGATGATCGTGTTTATGTCTTTCACAGGTTCAGGCGTCTCGAGTACAGAAACATCTGGCACAGATTTAGCGCCGCAGATGATAATTAAATGTTTGGAACGGCACAGCATGTGTTTCATGGGATGTGATTCTGGTGTTTTAGAAAATATAACCTGATTTTTTTTTTTTTATGCACTGTCATGTGGAAGATAAGGTGTAGCAGGAGTCAGAATAATCTTCTTGTGCTAAAATACTAATCTTCATATGTTAATGCTAATATGATGGCACAGACATGACAGCAATCCTTTTTTTTCAGGATTAGATACCAGTAAGAACCTTTTTAAAAAAAAAAAAAAAAAATTACATTTTTGTCTTGTTGTTATGAGCTTGCTTAATCTGTGCGCCCTACTTAAGGCTCACATTGAGAGCTGCTCTGATTGCTACACACTAACGCAAATAAAAGGGATGCAGAGGGCAGCTCTTGAATTCTGTTTTGTCAGACGGTCCATGAGGCATTGCGGGGCAGAAGGTTTAAAAGTAATGATGCTGCAGATGGTAGCGGTGCAACATGCGAAGTGTCCCTGAAGTGGGATGAGTGGCAAACTAGGGGGCGTGTCAGACAGTATCTTTGATGCTCAGGATTTAGACTCAGCCCTGCAAGCACAACATCAAGCCTCGGCATTTGGAGATCTGTGGAGTGACACCACTTTCTCTATGTCAACTGAAAACAACTTCTGGCTTTAATTTTCTTTGAGACAAAAAGTTTTAAACATGCATTGTTTATCTCTCTAGCAATCTTTCCTTATCCCAGGATTTCCCAAAATACGGCAGTCGCCCTTTTACACATCACTCTAGACAGCTAATCAAAAGCCATTTTCTTGTCTGCGTGAGGGGGTGTAGTGTAGAGTATAGCTATGTTTCAGACTAAGAAATTGTAATATCAGACAAAGACAATCTGAGTAAATACAGAATGCAGGTCAAATAATGATTTTGTTTAGTAAGAGAGGAAAAAAAGTATCCAAACCTCTCTGCCCTAATAACTGGGTGGGCTACACTTTGCCATCAGATCAGTGTGAACAATATATTTTCCGTTTGTTACTGAAATTTCTGGCCTGATTGTTATTGAAATTCTTGGTTCAAGAGGAGGGGTCTGCAGCAGCGGAACATTTATGAAATTATAAAATGGTCTATTATGTGGCCATATTATATAACACATTTTTATGTAGGTTTCACTCGGTGTGGTATTATTTGTCTCATCCAAGTCTAGTTACAGGCTATTTACCTGAATTGCAAGTAAAAAAAAAATAAATAAAATAAAACGAATGAAAAGGAAACCATTTTATATTTTATACCTAAAGATAATTGAAAACACTTCACCCTGAAAAGATCCTGAGTTTATTATAATTCATGCATGGAAGAGTTAAAATTGTGCCAGGCACCACAGACCGTAACATAAAGACCAATATAAATGTAGATGAAGTTTATGTCAGGAATTATTAAATCTTCCTCTGAAAAGAACCATGTTCTGTTTGGCTTCTGACTTCATCAGCACAGGGACCCAGTTCCCACATTAGGCAGCACTCTGACTCGGATCAAAATTTCCAAAGGAGATCCAATTTAGCCATATAGGTTTGCTCGCTTTAAAACATAAATGCATTTCCCCCCCCCCCAGATGACTGAATATACAGCTTTCATTATATAGACATAAGCCAAAAAATTTACAAGACAGGGTTTGTCACCAACAGCTATAGCCATATACTGAACTCCAAAGCTGACACAAACTGCGGGTAAAGCTTTAACCTTCTTCTGCCTGAGGAGGAACATTTGAAGATGCGTTACATGTGAAGAAGCTTTGGGAAACTCAGTAACTGAGGAAAAAGAAAAAAAAGAAAAATGGGATCAGAGTGAAGCGAAACGTCTTCTGATGCTCCCGTCTCTCTTCTTGAATCTTCGTGGAACAATGGCAAACTCTGAAACCTCTGATTCTCTGTGACAAACATGCCAGCTTTTTGCTCTGCCATTAAAGACTCCAATAAATGAACGTTGGTGCAAATAGTACAAAATAATGTAAGTACATGCAAATTAACAATTTTTTTTTTATTTAAAGAAGGGGATGTCAGCCCGATGGTCGGCAAATGGGAATAAATGATCAGAAAATTTACTAAACAATTCTGTTATTGTATGAAAATTGCAATAAATATATAAATATAAATATATTATTGACTGAAAATGTAAGCAGGTCTAAATTTGAAAACAATCCTGTAATGTTAGGACAGACCTGACTGTCTCACTGTTTCCCTGAGCTAAAATAAATTCATTGTTCCCCTGTCACTGTTTTGACAAGTTAAAAATAATTGACTTTTCAGTAAATAGTGGGAAAAAAAAAAAGAATGGCTTTACAGCAATCAAGGCTTTCTTGCAATTGCTGCTTGGGTTGGAGTATGCTTTCACAGGTGTTTTTGGTAATTTAGTTTTGGTGGTTGGCTCCAAAATCTTATAAACTATCTTCCTGGTCTTCTGCTCCTTCCCAAGATTCTCTCTCAAATTCGAATCAGGTCTCTTGTGGGGTCAGTCCCAAAATAGCTGTGCTACTTCCAGTGGTAGTCAAATTAAAAGATAATTTCAAACCCAAATCTGGAAAGCGTATGTATAATCTGGGATTTAACTGAATAACTACAAACCTTCCAGTAGAATGAATGAAATACTAGTGCGTATACGACACGTACAGAAAAAAACACAGTGGATAAATGTGTCTAAATATTTAACACAATAGTTATTTGTTCAACTATGCCGAGTTCAAAATGGGATGACCTTTACTTTGACGTTCCACTTCAAAGGCAAACTATCAGAAGGCTCATATGTTCACATGCACCTCTTATCAAACAGAAACTTCACATCAGATGACTGGCAATCCTGCTTCGAGTCTCATTAGTTCTGGTGGAAATAACATGCTCTTTCATGTCATCTCTTTTTCAGTCTTCGCTACAATTATTGTGAAACTTTGTAAAGGCAGTGGCTCAGATTCTAGACCCAGACCCAAAGAGGTGGATTACAGAGGTGTACACACTTATTAGCTTCCCTCTTAAAGATGCCTTTGAGTTAGATTTTATGTGCTCATATTTGAGAGATCACATCAAGTAAATAGCTGCTGATGTAAACTTGTCCATATATGCAGTCAGGACAATAATTGAAAAGTTCAAAAACAACTGGAACTGGGACAGAAGAGGATTACAGTTTATATTGCCAACATAAAAAAAGAAAGGGCAAGAAAAGGGTGGAAAATGACATCTTACTGTTTGGAAACAGCAGCAATTCTTTTATTTCATTTTAAAATGACGCTACAGGAATAAAAGAGTCACTTATCTGAAGGGTTTTTACACAACTTAACCGGAACTGCCAAAATAATTTGAAGGCTGTGGGATGCATTACTACAGAGCTTTGACCTTCAGACAGCTCTGATTCTAGCGATGTGAACCCCCAACCATGACCGAGCTGTTCCTGTTCACCGCAGAGCGCATTTATTAAAAGGATCCAGGAGCAGAAACAGGGAGTTAGCATTGTCTCATTGTCCGTCTGCAGCAGAACTGGGGAGCCTTTACAGTCCAACAAGCACAACATTTTATAGGTTAGATTCTACAGTTTGTTTTTCATCTGAAGATGTAATTAAGCTAATATACAAACAAACAAAAAAACTCTGCATAAAATGTTTTTCAGACAAAATTTATTAAGGTTATTGATATGTGGGATGTGCTATTTTACACATTCCTTCAGCTAAAATCATCCCGTCTCATGACATCACACAGTGTACTTTTTGGTCCATTAACAATAGATACATTGAGCTGAAGTAGCATTTCAAGTATGTTTTATAGTGGATTTTTTTTTCTATTGGCACGCCTAAAATACTGAAAATATACTTCTGATTATTTCAAAACTTCATACATAGCCTATTGAGATCACATCACATCAACCCTTCATAAATAAAGTACAATGTGAGTCAATTTATGAACAGGCGCAGGCTTGTTACCAGTATCAAAGCTTTAAATGGTCAAAAACAGACATTCTGCAGTTCACATCGCTTTCACAGGAGATGGCAAAAAGGTTTGGGACTGAACAGAAATTTCCGCTTGTGATAAACAGGGTCAATCATAGGGGGGGGGAAACTGAAGGGGTGTCCATCACTCTTACAAAGAAAATATAGCTTCAAACGTACATTTTCCAAGCTAGGATTAGGAGTTTGAGCTGTTAATGATATAAACGATAATGTTTGAAAAGGATGATATTCTTCCCAAAAAGCTTTTGAAGACTTCTATTCTGTAATTTTATTTGCATCGGTGTATCAACATCAAAATGCAAATTACTAAGTCTTTAAGATCATTTATTTTACGAAATTTAACTTTTACATTGTTCCATTAGGAGAGATTTTGACAAAATTATATGATTGTATTACCCAGATGAAGAATTGTAAGCATATGCCTGTATCTGGAGTCTAAAGTTTAATCCTTTAATATGAGCCCCAGATGTAGAGATGTGTGTTGTCAATGTAATATCCTGACGGATCCATGCTCAACATTCTTATTTTGAAATAAGCAAGGAAGTAGTTTGCAGACTACCCAGTTTTATTGGGAGTCTAAACAACACTTCTAAATGTGGCAGAAGCACTTTGGTTTGTTGGTACCAACAAGAAGCAGCTAAATAGTGACAGACAAAATAAGAGCAATTGGGAAGCATGGTGAGAATACCACCACTGGCAAGGAGTTAGCCGCTAACAATGCTAATGTTGTCATACCCTTCGTAACTCCTAATGGGTGCAAAACAAAAGGCACATTTCTCAGTTTTTAATGAAGATGACTACCAATGACCTACATTTACTCTGTGGTAACAAGGTAACTTTTCAAGACAAAATATGATTCTTACAGTAGTTATTAGTTAAAACACAAAATTGAGCTCTTTAAATGATTTCTCTTTGCATTTAGACCAATAAGTCTAAATCTTTCATATATGAACAAGTGAAATATGGATTTAATTATGCTCATCTATTACTTGTGAACTAAATTTTGGGCATCGTCTTGTCTTGTCAGCAGGACGTATCATCAGGGATTATCATTAGATCATGGCGTGCAATTATTTTCTTTAATTTTTCTATAAGTATCGTGAGACTGGCCCATGCCTGTTCATTAGTCATGTCACTTAAGGAACGTTTTGAAGAGATGCTCGAGCAGCTTGGCCACAGGGAGCCGTCCATACTCACCATCCGTGACCCCCCCCATGACCCAATGCAACCTGACAACTTGGTAGTGACTCAGTAAAAGAGGAAAACAAAAACAGGCAGGTAGGCACCATGAGAATCCCAAAAAGCCAGGCTGCGTGTTGATGAAGCCTGACCTGAATACCGCCGAGGCCAAGATGACTAATTGTTAATTAAGGCGCGGTGATGAAAGGAGAGCTGAAGTGTAAATGAATGTGTCAGTCTGAAGGAGCCCTCAGACACACCTTTTTACCCCCGCAAAGGAAAGTCAGCAGTATTCCAAAACTTGTGGGTGTTCTCGGGGCCGGCTGGTTAATGTTGTTCGCAGGGAAATTGAAATTCTGATGGTGGTGGGAAAAAAAAAGAAGAAGAAGGGATCGGAAAATTGAAGGGAGAGAGTGAGAAAGAAAAACATCAAGATGAAGGAGGGGGATCAGGAATGAATCACTGGAGAGAGAGGAGAGGCATTTGGCTAAACTGTGTATGTCTTCGCTCAATGATGGGAAAATGAATTGTAGCTTAGGGCAAAAAAAAAAAGGAAAATCTGAAGATATCGGTGAGTTTTGAAGCTGAAAAAAAAAAAAAAGAAAAGACTCCAGCTCCTTTTATTAAAACATTGTCCCAGACTTTTTCTGATGTTTGGCTGCTTTTTTGATGCTTCAATCCTAATCATCTCCCATTTCTAGGCTTTACCTTCTCCCAAGGCCTGGGGGCAGGACTGAGGCAGGTTGGAGGCAATGTCCCTGAGACTCTCTCTCTCCTCCCTTATCTCCTGGATGTCCTGCTCGATGAGGGACAGGCGGCTCTGCTGTTCTTTAGCAGCAGAGTGCAGCTTCTGGATCTTGGAGCCCAGTGCCGGGCTCTCCACACTCCCACGCAGCATGCTCAGACGGCGCTCCGTTTCGTTTAGGATTCGATGAAAGCGCTCCAGAGGCACGCTCCCGTCTGACGAAGAACACACAGGAGATGAGTAGATGAAAAACGTAGAAATCAGAGAAGGATTTTTTTCTTTTTTCTTTGTTCGCTGATGGACTCCCTGCATTACAGATTCAAACAGTGTGCGAGTCTGCATGATGACCTAATTACAGTGATTTTGGTCATTATCCTCCCAGGCATGTTAACATGCTGACGATAAAGTGCCAAATCCTGGGCTTTCTAGCTAATTCTACAACTTGGCACAGGCGTTGCTGTGGAAAAAGTATTGGCAAATTGCAGATTTCTTCTGTGTTAGCCTTTTTAATACAACTATATGTTTCAGATTATAAAACAAATCCTTAAGATCAAGATTAAATACAAACAAATTATCAGAATCAGAACCAGCTTTTGTGGAACAACAACAAGGAATACGATGCACTCAGCATATAAAGTAGAAATATAAGAACATTAAAGGAAACAAAGTAAGGTAAAGGAATATTATGTTGTTGTTGATGCTTTTTTTTTTAAATCAATTTTTAAAGGAACATATCTATCAAAACCAAATTGGAAGTGTGCATAAAAGCACCCCACTCACCTTCTCAAATCATGAGTTTACTCAGATTAACCCCATATCTTTGGGTTAATTTCACTTTTCTTGTGAAAGGCTTGATTACAGCCAGAACTGCAGAATCAAGAAATTACCTAAGTGGAACATGTCTGACAACATGAAGTAGGCTAAAGGACCCCAAAAGGGCATCAGCTCAACCCCCATCAGGGGCAATTCAAGACACAAGAGGCAAAGTCAGTGGCACCGTTCAGTCAAGAAACAGAGATATTTCTAAAGAGAAAAGCCTTTTCTGCAAGAACAGAGCAATGTTTCCTCTTTCCAAGGACTGAAAGAACTCAATGATGCCATTCTCTTCTTGCATCTCTAGTTTGGCGGTTCCTGCAGGTTGTTCTTGACAATATTCACTGCTGCATCCTTAAATATAAAGTAGCTGCGCTGCGGTGGGATAGGCATATCTAGACATCTTGTTATTTTTAAGTATGAACCAACTTCTCGGCTCTTGTTCAGTATGCATTGGCTTTTAGGCTTTGGGACTCCAGCGAACCTCAGCCAGAGCCTGTTATCCACAAATGGATAAAATATGGAACAGTGGTGAGGCTTCCCATGCTTGGCCAGAAACTAAGATTACACCAAAAGTGCATCAACAACATTTGGTGTTGATGCACTTTAGGCTTTTCTTTTTTTCTTCAAAAAATCGTAGACATTTAAAGGACTGAAGGCCTCAGTTAAGGCCAATATTTGTGACTGAAAATAAAGATACTTGGTACACAACATCAAACATGGGAGACTTCTTTAACATTAAACTTAAAATCATTGTATTAGTGCCTAAGGCACTTGGGTGAATATGTAGAACCTTTTGGAAAATCTCCTTTTTCATCTAGTGTAAAACTAATACAGTGTTTTAGAAAAAGATAATCATATATAAGTTTGCTCTAGTGACACTGTTGATGTGACAGACTTACCTATTTTGCTGATTAGTTCACTTAGTGTAACAGAATACGCCTCTAGCTGGAGTTTAGCTGCTTCCATGTCATTCTTTATGCTGGAAAGTGACACTTCAGGCTAGACAGAAGAACACAAAATGATTACACTTTTTTTTATCTTAAAGGAAAAGATCAATATGCACAGATCTAGGTAGGTACTAAACTGTAACTTGGAGATAGACATTTTCCTGCCAAAATGCTCACCCATTTAGAGTTAATGGACAAAAAACACAAAAAGGTCCAGACAGCAAATTACATTTCCAAGCAGCTTTAAAAACCAGTTTAATTATATTTCATATGACATCTCTTCCTCAATGCTTTCTAAAGTTCAACTTGAGTTTTAGTCAATGTTTGTCTTGTCTAGTTCCTTAAAAGTGAAGTAACAATATATCAAAATGACAAGGTGAGACAATATATGACAATAAACCATGTTTTATGCATTTGGCTTTGTTGGTTTGTTTTTATCTTGTATAAAGCGCTTCGTGTTGCCACAAAAATACCAAAGACTGAAAAAACTGCATTCGTGGTTTTAGAAATTCCTTATGAATAAAATATGAAATAGGTGATTATGTTGTGTATTCAACTTTGCAGAATGACAGTTTTGGCGCAGTGACATCTTCATGTATTTTTGAATATGTCTATCAGCTTTGCAAATCTAAAGAACAAAAAGATGTACAAATTCTTCTTTCCAAAACAATGCAGTATCGGTAAGATTTGAAATATTGTGTCTGTGAACAGCAATCTTTAATTCTTGTTACAGATTTTCAACTGGCCCAGACTTTCACTGGGCCATAATAACAGATGAATGAAGAAATGAAGATACTTTATTTGTTAGCCTCTTTTTGGCCACTTGACACAGAAATGGACAGATATGGAAAGACGTTTACTGTATTTTTCTGTATGTTTACTTAAACTTACCTCTGTTGGGATCATGGATTTTGCTTTCTCTGCTAGTAATTCTTGTTCTGATAACTTATTTAAAGAAGAGTCTATTTGTGAGTTAAGGTGAGAAGCTGCGGTCCTGGTATGCTTCGCTTGGGTCAGAATGGCTTTGGATCCCTGCAAACAAGATACATAACATGTCTGAAAGGACAAGTTCAGAGTTTTAAGCCTAATGTTTCTACACCACTGCTGATCAAACTGCACTTAGGTGGAGTTTAAATATTTATACAGATTTCATAATTTAAAATGATGAAATCTGTAGTCCCAGGCAGGTTGAGGGAAACTTTGAAAACAAAATAAATGTCAATAACACCACTTCAAACAAATCACAACAAGCAGGTCCAAATTTAGAAGTTAAATGTGTTCAAGTGTTTAAATCATCTAAATTATTTCAGTCTAAAATAGTTAGCAGTAAAACAAACAAAACAAGCACATACCTTAGCCACATCGTGTGCCATTTGCTCTGCCTCCTTTGTGATGTTCCTTGTGAGGCTGGCGTTTTCCCTTGCCGGATCTAGCATCTTCTCAATTTGCTTGACCTTCTTCCTGACCTCCAAAAGGACCTTTTCTTCCTGGGGTCTTTGCTTCTTTAATGCTGTCTTGGTCTGAGCCTGCCGGCGGGGCCACTCTTTCACCATGTCTGGAGATGTGAGAATCGACATGGGAAGACAAGTTGTTCTTGACTCCACTCAGTGTAGATTCAAGGTGGTCATCGTCTCCCGGTGGAGGACTGATCGTTTTTCTGCACTCTGTTTTTCTTCAAGATCTTATCCAGGTTGTCTGATTAGAGAACTATCCTCTAATGTTCACTTGATTCATGTTTAATATTTCAGCCAAAAAATTGACTTTGTAAAAATTTGAAAAAAAAAACTTTCCACCTCATTATACTTTCCAAGTGATATGCAAATACACTCAGCCGTGGACAGGCTTTACATCTTGTTAGCTTGATATTTGACTTTGTAATTTAAGATGAATAATTCTTGAACATTTCATGAAGAAACAGTCTTACTTTCTACTTCTCTATGGATGGTGATGACGTCTGACTCCACTTCTTTGCCCAACACCACTGATGTCAAAGCAGAAGCCTTTGCCTCCTGAACATTCCCTTGCAGCTGTACAAAGTGAGCAAAAAAATTTTTTTATTGTGAAACAAAACCTAAACATGATACAAAATCTCCCCACCAGTCATGCTGATAAAACCTACTCAAATTAAGTTCTAGTTTGCAAGACAGCTGAGGTTTTCGTCTTTGCGGAA
Source organism: Brachyrhaphis roseni (assembly GCA_903066815.1). Taxonomy (NCBI): domain Eukaryota; kingdom Metazoa; phylum Chordata; class Actinopteri; order Cyprinodontiformes; family Poeciliidae; genus Brachyrhaphis; species Brachyrhaphis roseni. Next base: position 21,296 of record CAEFZY010036324.1, read on the forward strand.
ACACTAATTGTAAAAATTGTTCAAAGTTTATAAAGTAGCAAAACCTTTTTCTCCTCACATAACAGGAATTACAGTGAGATGTGTCATAAACTGAATTAGCAATAAAAATCAAATAAAAACATGCTAATGTTAGCCTGTAGCATTAATTGTCATGCACATATTATAGCACTCCTACACCCCTGCAGTATTATGAAGTTTGCAGATGACATGTGCTCAGACTAAAAGGAGGAGTGACAGGAAGTACAAGGACAAAGTAGAGCTGCTTTCTGATTGGTGCAGAGTCAAGGACCAGCACAAAGAGGTGGATATCGAGTTTAAGTAGCAAAAAATAGACGTCCCACAGAGCTCTGCTGTTTGGGAACGGAAAGTGAAAGACAACCTAACCTAGAGGACAAGTACCAAGTGGCTGTGGAAGAAGGTGAAGGCCACACAAGTCTTCTTAAACTTACTCCAGAGTGTGCACTGGCTTACTTTCTAGGTGAGCGATTCAGAAGCTGAACAGTCCCAGATAAAACAATGTGATTTTATTTAAGATTAGTTTAAAGTGTATATACTATATATGAAGCAAATATATTTGCTATACTTCAGAGATCACTTCCCTCCATGAATTAAAAATATCTGCCTTTAGCAAGTTAAAGGCAGATACAACAAAGCAAGATAAAGATACAACAACACATACTTACCATTTTTATTGTGTCTACTTCTTCAAGGTTTTTCAAGACTGTCTGTTTTACTGACTCCATCTCCTTGCTGATGTTACTGATGAGATTTTCTTTGGTCTGAATTTCTTGGTCCAGCTCTTCTGTCTGTTTTAAAATGTCCTCACTCAACTACACAGAAAGAAAACAATCTAGATAAGTGTAAGCTTATTTTGATACAAAATAACCAACCTGCGTTTTCTCAAGAGGTCACATTAGCCCATACAAATTACATTTGAAATCTAGAACACAGAAAATCTGAAACTGAGCGTTTCAGTTTGCAGTATTTTGTTTGCTTGGAGATGCTGAAGAGGTTTGCCACCTCCCTCTGTAATAATGTACACCCTTTGTGCAGCAACCTCTGCCAAAAATATTCTCTTCTTTGCCAACTTGGTGTTCTTTGCATGCCAAATGTTAAATCAAGTGGGAAACTTAAATTACTGCCTGGTGGTCGCCTGCCTCCTCCAACCAGTCAAGTGTCAGTTTACACCCATCTCTCCTACCGCAGCTGAACTTTAATGAGTTTCAGCCTTTGTAAAACTGACCATTGTATAAATCAACATGCTAATAAAATTTCCACCGAAAACATCAGAAACATATTTGCTATATTTCCTTTTTGTATCTAGTTTAATTTGATTTTTATTGTTTATTATTACAACTGCTATTTTTATTTTTTGCCATCATCAGCCTCTGAGATTAGGTTCTTTACTAACCAAAAAAATTACACACAATTACAATTCTTTGTATGAGCCAATAACAATAATCCACCCACTTGTTATATAAAAAGATGCCACCTTTCACACAATGTTCTTTATGAATTTTACCATTAATATTTTGACTTCTGGAAGAATTTTGCTTGTTTTTCAGACATTTACAAACAAAGTCCAACTACAAAGTGAATGCATCAGTAACTACCATGCTTCTGAGTTTTATATATATTTTCACCAAAGCACAACCACCATTTTGGGGTAACAGCACCCAGGTGTCCAGCTCTAGTCCTCAATGACCAGTGTCCTGCATGTTGGCCAGTGTTCTAAATGTTTTAGATGGATTTCTGCTCCGACACAGCAGATTCAAATCGTCCAACTACTGCCTCTCTGCAGAGAACTTTGAAAAAAAAAAGAAAAAAAAAAGAGAAAAACTCTTCCATTTCAATAGTATGTCAGTGCAGTTAGCCTGACTTGTGTGTCTTTTATATATTCCACACATGTGGCCATATAATCACACACACACATCAGTCAACAAACAAACACTACAAATTCTAGGGTGTCTTGACTGACCTGTGCAGTCGAGTTGTCCGGATGTGTTTGGTTGAATTCTGTTTGGTTCGTGTCTGATGCTGCTCTGGCACCCATCAGGGTCAGCTGATGTAAGGATGATGTGATGTTAGCCAGGGCAAGCTTGAAAGAGGCATCCTCTTCCACCAGGGCCAGATGTTCAGCTACAGTAACATTTAGCAGCACAGTGAGGTTTTCCTTCTGCTGCTGCATTCGGGTTATTCTGGCATGAAAGCAGGCGGGAAGGACAGCAGATTAGTCACAAATAAGGTAGTAAAGCAAAAATCAGCTAGAATCAGGATGTGCTGCATTCATTTGATGTGGGGAAATACTAAGTGATGTTCTGCAAGATTGTCAGTGCCTCGTATTCACTGCGAGAATTCAGGAGCTTTCACTGCAATATTTTGACACGGAAACCCTGTGCCTTTATTGATATTGATGATGAGGAAACTCTGCTCGTGATTCATGTGTAAAGAGGAGAAAGGTGAGATTGACGCTGCGGGAAGAAAGCATGATGAATAATGGAAGGTGCTGGACGCAGTGCCTGGGATACTGAAATTGTCATTTTTTATCATCTTCAAAGCTGTAATTATACCTGATCTGTTTTGCCTCAAAAAGTGCTGCTAAGCCCCAGAAATGAATTAAAATGTTTGGCAGAGTGCAGGAATCTCGTAACATTCTGAATAGGTTGGGGATTTTTACATGGCTGCAAAGTTTTATACACTTATCTGAGCAAAAACAATTCAGTTCAGTTTCATTAAACTATAAGAACTATGGAAAAGATAATGACTTTCACTTTTAACAAAAAGCTGCATGACAACATTTAAAGCTTTATGCAAAGAAAATCATCTTGCAGTGGATAATGCAAGTTAAATAAAATACAACAGAGCTACGCTGTAAAGTAATTGTTTGATAAAATTATTAGCTAGAACGTTTGCAGCGTCCTTTGTCACCTACTCAGACCTGATAAGGCAAAACTACTGGTGGACTGAATTGCATCATAAGCTTGTAAAGGGAACCCAGACTCTGTAATTTTACTGAAACACCATAAACTTATTATTTAAATGCTTTGAATTTAGTGAGGAAAAAAACAAATACAGTGTGTTAAGTCTGTAAACAAAGATAGTAAGGTCAAACATCACTTAGAAAGCCTTTAAATGGACTACATTACATCCAGTAATTACATGCATGCTAACTCTAGTGGCACATGTCTTTAATTTAAATCGTAAAGCTTTAGCAAGAGGAACTGGAAACTGCAGCAGTCTCGGTTTAATCAAAGAGATTTTTTTTACTCCAAAATACATTCGCGCATTTCAACCATAGGAAATTGTTTTTCTTCGTTGGACACGTACAGAGTGATTTTCTGCAAAAACGTCAAAAAATGATCGGATTAAAATCAAGCTTTTAATATTCATGTTTACCATTTAATGAGGTTTAGACCAGGCTTGTTTACCGTGATTTCTTTATTAAAAAAATATTCCCTACCAGCCAAACAGAACATCTTATCTCCTGATTTTATACTATAACAACATTATTTCTATACATGCAACTTTGATTGCACTTAAATAATTTGAGCCAGCATGTGTGAGAAATGCACTGTGTGACTCTTTATTGTGAAACTTTAAAACACAGAAGAAAAACGTTCCTGTTCCTGTGTTTTGCACAAAAAAAACAATACCTCAAGCTTTCTGATAACTTTTGTTCCTACTCTTATGGGCTGCACCAAAGAAAACTTCAGTAAAAGTTTGCGTTTAAAATGTGTAGAACCTAGTTGATGAAAACAAAATGTTGTATTGTTTTGTAATTTAGGACTAATGCCATTATAACACATTGACATTTCCAAATAATCTCATCTAACATTTGACTACATTTAGATATAAAAGCACTAATAGCAGAATTAATAGCACATTTAGCGATTTCTATAAACAATGTAAATTAAACATTTCCTTTTTATTAGCAATCCACCGTTTGTAATTACTGCCTACTGTGGTTTTATATTAGACACCAGGTCATTTCTTCTAATTACACTTCAAAATTGGGGAACGAACATGTCATTCAAAAGTTATCAATATCTTGATAAGACAGGGAATGATAAGAAAAATGCAACTCATCTAAACTTGCCCATATCTACAACCATCAGGACTGTAACAAACAAATCAGGAAGCGCACCAACAATGATGGGAAGTTAAAAAATGTAGCTCCCTCTGAGAAAACTACATCGATTCTTTAGTGTGAGATTACGTGACTGAGATCATTCATTTTCTCAGATTGTTGTTTCAGAACAACAATCTGAAACAAATAAAGTAATTCTACTCATAACTGGTTTCTCCAAAAATAAACAAAGCACATTTAAACCATTGCATTCATGTTTTAATGGAAAGTGAAAATAAAACAATGGAAAAGTTGTGTTTTTTGCTCATCTCCAGTTAACTTAGTGATTTCTGTTCAGTGATTCTGAAAAGCACAGCAAGAGATCCAAATGCCTTGAAGCAAAAAGTAGTGAAAGAAGTAGGTATGTCTTACATCCTTAATGTTTATCTATTATTATTATTATTTGACAATCCTCTTACTCAATATCCTAACCTCAGTGAGTAGTAAGTATACTTGGTAACTACTATTAGTATGTTTTCAATTAGCAGAGGCAAACTTAAAACTTTTAAAAGAAATATAAATTATATAAATCTTTCTCCACAGTAAATCATTATGAAATCGTTCCAATATGCAAAGTGCTAGATTCGTTCACAGCAAATGAATACGAACACAGTTTTTCATTGATTTAAAAAAATTTAAAAAATTTTAATACAATCATGATTCACAATTCCGGCTCGGTGAGGCAGAGACCTGAATGTCTATTTTTAGAAACAGATTGAACACTTTAGTTCTTTTCTGGTTTGATAGTTTCCAAACAATAAAACGCCTCTGCTAAAGTATCAACACATGGGGAAATATGTGTGGGAAAAGCAATTTAATGGTGCCCATCTGTGCTAAAACTGCTCACTTTGCATCCTATAAAGTGCCTCTCTCACACACACACCCGCACACACACGTGGTGATGTGCAGCACTGCTCCAGTGATGAACAGAACTCTCCTGAATCAAGCTGACTCCCGTTAGGAGGGGGGTAATCAATTTTGAGCTCCTCGCTTCTTTGCTCTCATCATGGCCACCGGAGGGCTTTTTGCATCATTCTGTCTGGTGTTCGGGATAATCCTCAGAGCAATCACATGCTAGGAGATGCAGTGAGCGTGCTGCAAATCCAAGAAAGCAATAGGCTTACAGCGAAGAGAAGCTGTCCCCCCTGTGACTAAATGTCTTACTCCTAAACTCCAGCGTGCTTTAAAAAAAATAAATAAATAAACAATTGCAGTGAAAGAGAGGGCTCTGGGTGATAATGCAAGGATAGGTACACTTTGTTGGGAATACAGCGCAAAAGCCGAAAAATCCAGGGAGCTGAGCGGCTTGTTGGGTTAATAAGTAACGACTGTGTTCTCTGCTTGTGTTTCTTTTTTATGTGTGTTAATTTGATCGTTTTTGCTCACTGCTCTTTCAGATTCCTGGTGTACTCCTCTGTGGAGTTGTCCTGCAGTAGATCCATCAGGAAGCTGAAAGCCTGCTTTGACTCACGCACCGCCCTGCTGGCTACAGCCTCAATGTGGTCCGCCGTTTCTCTGTGACTGCAAAGAAAAAAAAAAAAAAGAAAAGAAAGGTGTAAAAGAGGAGGGAAAAAAGCATGCAGCACAGAATAATAGACCATTACGACTGCCTGAGGTGAGGTGAAATAGATTTGAGCATTGATGCTTCTCCCCCCCACACACTGGATCTCCTGTCCAGGTTTCTGGAACAAGCATATAATAGAGATGCAAGCTCCGAGTGGTCGAGAGCATCGACTCGATGCGGCGTGACCGCATTCTGAGTGACAAGCACGAAAAAGCAGCCGAGCAGATATCCACAGATTACTGGAACAGGCTACGCTTTTAATTGACCACTGAAAGCTCATTGAACAGACTCACCTTTTCATTAGGACCTGGGAGTCATTGACCATTATGCTCCATTTGTTGGGCGCTGACATGGCTTCAAAAGAAATGACCTGTGAAAATGATAGGTAAGGAAAGCAACACAGTGAGTGGAAGGCCTGGCTTTAAACTACGTTCACAGTTTTACTGTAATTGTATAATTTCAACAATAGGATAGAAAGTCTTGACACCATATTATGTCACAGACACACATGTTCACATTCTGTTTAATATAAATAGCAATTATACCAATCAAATGAGAGCGGCCCATTAGATTTGATCATCTAGAAGTTATGAAGATGGAGTGCTGACATCTAAAACAGTTCAGAAAATGGAGAAGAAGATTTAAGTGGTTTTGAATTTGGTATTGTTGCTACTGCAAGATGAGCTGGTTTGCATGATTCAGAAACGGCTGACCTCCAGTAAGGTAATTTCATTTATATAACACATTTTCAGCAACAAGGTTATTTACATCCTTTACATGAAATAGACAAAAATACAACAAAACAACAATCCAAAGGAAAGGGCAAAAGACGGAAAATTATGAAAAAGGAAGAAAAAAGAATAAGTATTTGTGAATTATAAACTAGTAGGGGTTTCTCTGGATTCTTGTTCTGATAATGTTGATCTAAGGTAATGAGTAGTTTCTCTAGATAAGTTAATAAGAGTTTCTCTGGATTCTAAGTTAGTTCTAATTCCTGAATATATAAACTAGATGCTCCTGTTATAAGTATTCCATAATGTACAAGCTAGAAGTTTATCTGGGTAATAATAAACCAACTATTGGTCTAAAGTAATAACAGTGTTGGTTCTCCATATTTGATTCTATAAAGCAGATGGTAGTAAATTTTGATCTAAGGCAATGAGTAGTTTCTCTAGATGGGCTTCTCTGGATCCTAAGTTTGTTCTAATTCCTCAAGTATATAAACTAAATGTTCCTCTTCCGGAAGTACTGTAGCTTCCATACAATTGTATTTCGGGTTAACTGAGAATGGAGTAAAAAAGAGATCAGATCTGGTACGATGTCAGAGGAGAATCTGCAGACTGATTTGACATGACTGGCAAGTGCACCTCAAATAACATTTCATTACCTCCTTGGTGTGTGGCTTCTCGGAAGCCTAATACATTGAACCTTGAAGAAGATGAGCTGCAGCAGAAAGACAATAACAGGGGCCACTCCTGTCAGCTTAGAACAGGAGGCTCACCAAAACTGGACAATGACAGGCTGGAAAATGTTGCCTGGTCTAATGAGTGTTTGTTTTAGCCCTGGCATTCAAATGGGTGGGCCAAAATTTGATGTAAATAATGTAAAACAATATTTTCTTGTCTCACTTTGGGCGCATGACTAAATAAACATTTTTTAAAGTCTATCCAAGTTTCGTGGCTATGTGATCACACATGTTGAGGTCTACTTCCAGCAGGATGTCATCATCTCAAACTGCAGTTGTCTGCACTGCAGTGGGATCCACAGTGACCAGATCGCAAAGCAGAGTGCCATTTGGATACGGTAGAATGACAGCATTACATCATGGATGTGCAACCAAGAAGTCTGCAGGAACAGAGAGATGCTATCATTTCAATATAGAATCAGATGAGTGTTACAAAACGCTGCTGAATTTGTGCCACAGAGAACTAAGACGGCTCTATGAAGGGAATAGGACACAAGCTGATGCAAGTAGGGTGTACCTAATTAAATGGCCTGTAAGTGCATGTTATTAAAAATGATGTACATATCCACTGAAGTGTTGTCCTAATAAAAATGATGTCCACACGGCTGAATGCAGAGTCCTTTACCGAGTGACATCCACTTTGGAGAAATGCACACAAACCGAGCGAACCGCAATTAACGCTGCTCAATTCTTTGCTCTTTTTGGAAGACTGCCTGTCGATTGATTATTAACCAAACAGCTGCTGCAAGTGATGAGAGCTGCAGAGTCCAGTTTGTCTGCGCAAGCACAAAGACGATCAGAAAGGAGGAAATTACACTTTGGCTAGAAAAAGCTCACTGATCACTCTGAAGTCAAAATAAGAGGACAGGCGGATCCATAAAAGCTTCCTGCAAGCCCCAGGCTTACAATGAAAGGCCACCAAATGTGAAAAGAACAACTTGTTAATTTAGGAATCCATTAAAGACCATTTAAATCTTTACTTTTGGAGAAAGTAGTTTGCCATTTAGACGTGTAGGACAGAGGTTTATTGTTTGTTAACCTGAAGGGTTCCATAATCATAAGAGGATCGAGATTTTGTCACATGTAATCTCAACGTGTTTGCATAGCTCCAGTCTGATGCCAAATTGCACTAATCAGTTTGACTTGGAATATTTTGAGACTTTTAATTACTTATTTCAACTATCCTGCTTTGATGGTGGACTGATAATATAAGATTGAATTAATTAATGAAAAAAAAAAAAAGAATTGGGTGAAAAAACATTATTGTGGATTTTCTCTGGCTAAAATCTGGTATGCAGGATAAAATATATAGATACACTCACACTAATATTTGGATAAATGTCTCTCAGGAAGATGAAGAAAAGTACTTTTTGGAGCCATTAACAAGGTCTGGTATCCATTATGAACAGAAATGGTCAGATTTAAATTGGTTGATTTCTCCACCAAGCACCACAAACTTTAACTATGTTATGTTATGTTTGGACCAAAGAAAACGGCGAATGTTAGCGTACTTATCCACCAAAACAAATTATGTTTGTTTGAAGTCGTCTTCTTGCTTTCACCATCTAGCTTTTGGTTTAAGGTAAAGTTAGAAAATTTTTTAGGTAGCTCTTCCTTCATTACTCAAACACACATAAATGGCTTGAATTGAGCTTCCTGAATGGTTCTCCAAAGCTATAACAATAAACTTATTATTTGTGGACTTTGCTTATAGTAGTGGATCAGTGCAAACATACCAACTAACTTAGTTGAATTTTGCTATGTGCTTGAAGTGTAAATTAATGGGAGTCATTCATCAGAATATCAGTAAAGGAATATTAGTATATGTAATACTATAATACATATAGTATTATGTAAGATTAATACTATCGTATGCACACAACTTGTTTTCAAAATATATTACAATTTTATGTTATTTGATAATTTCCTTCAAAAACATAAAAAAGAGCAAAAATAATATGACATTTAGACTATTTTTGACCAGAAATATCTGCTGTATCATTTTTGTTATCACCACTATTTATATGTGAATGTATAAAGATAGAGATAAGACTCATCACCTATTAGGGATTTGATCAGATATAGCTAAAAAAAAAAAATAAAAAAATCATATCTAGCAAAATGATAGATGCTCATTTTGCAAAACACTCATTTTCTCCCTCTTGGTCATGTATGATCTTTAATGTTTTACTCCAGTTTAACTTTGACTCTCTCTCTAAAGTGTACATCATGTCTTTAAACAATTTAGAGCTACTTCTCCTTGGTCAGGCTGTAGTTAATCTGTTGCATCCATCGTGGATCCTAAACCCCCGCCGAGTATTTACACACCTTGTTCCACTGAGGGCTTCGTTTTCTGCAGCTCTCCGTTTCCTGTTTGTCTCCTCATATATACACTCTTCACTTACTATCATAAATCTCAAAGAAAGTATCTTTCTCTAAGAGGACTCTTATCCAGTCACCTGCTGTGAATTGCTGGCATGACTTGGATTTCGGACCCATCTTCACCCTTGTGAGAAGTGGTTTAGAAACTATTACTCGTCCTCTGAGACCTCTGCCAGACGGGCTTTTGTTGACGGGACTTTTTTTTGGCTGTTTGTATTCCAGCATTTATTATTTTTTTTATGTTTTAAAAATTGATGAAGTTGCTTTTCTCTAAGTGAACAAAGCTTGATGTATTGATTTTCTGATGCCACACTCAATTTCGGTCTGCCTGATCGTGCTTTGGATACAACTGGTTCAGTTGTATCCAAAGTGTTTTGGAGTGCAATGCAGCCTTTAGAAACTGTCAATACACCTGTAATAGGACAGAGGAGCCCCTGCTTTGTTTGGAATAACGATAGAACTTCAGACATTTTCACTTAAATCTGGCACCATGTGCATATGTATTTTATTTTTTTTTATATAGAAACCAATGCATCCTTTTAGTTTTTGCTAAAAAAGGGAAAACTTTACCTGAGTAAGGTAATCCAATCTTTTGTCTTTGCCAGTGCTAAAAGGTAGTCTCTCTTTTTTTTTTTCTTCTTAGTTCATTCTCTCTTTGCACGCTCATCGTTTTGCTTTTTCACCAATTTATACTTTTGCAGCTTTGGTCTTTTTGTTGCTCATGTTTTTTGACCTGCAATCTGCCGAAGGAGGTTTCTTATAGGTCATCTAATTTGTTCTTTAGCAGCTGCTTTTGCAACACATTAAAAGTAATTATCTAATATCTACTAATGATTTGTTTTAAGGAAATGTGCCAAGAAGACGTAAAAGTTTATGTCAATGAGGTATACGGATAAATTTAATTAAATGAGAATGAGTATTTTTCAGGTTATTGCCGTAGTTTATGAAAAAAATAACTTCCATAACCAACATCACAAGCATCTAGTAGATGGGTGCAAAATGGTTAACACAACATGGATGTAGGTTAGCACAAGATGTGAGCAGGAAGTGGGGGTATGACTCAACAAATGGGTGAATTGACCCGGATGATTTCCATTAATCCCAGTGTTAATAGTGCAGAGATTATGAGTGTTGCAGCGAGTTAATAGTTATGTCTATATACTCCACCCATGGTGACGCAGTCGTTTCCTCAGCATTACAAATTGCTGATACTGGGCATGTGTGTCACCCACCACATTGTCCAGATCCAGTGTTGCCTGCTTCAGCTGATCCCTGGATGCCCTGATCATCAGCAGGATTTTGGTGAAGGTTCGACACGCTCCTGTACTTTCCTCATCCTTCCTCCCATCCTTCCCCTCGTCCTCCTCCTCCGTCATGGTGATGCTACAGTTCAAAGCAAATGTAATGCCGTGGAGCTGAGCTGAAAGTGCGCCCGCTGAAGCTTCCAGGAAGGAAAATTGTTTTATGAAGGCCTCCCGTGCCTCTGGAAGAACAAAGCAAATAAAAACCGCATTAAGCCTTTCATGGATTATTTCACAGAGAATGCTATTCTTCCCGTACTCTTTGTAGCTCGCAACTATCTTGCTCTCTAAACTCTCATTTACCGGGGTAATTCGTGCAAGGACTCTCATCCTTCCTGCCTATCTGCCAGAGAGGAGACAAAAAACCCCCCAAAAAAACAGCATGTGGGAGTCTGTCCAAATTTCGACACTTCTGTCACACTCGCTTTGTAGTTTATGAGGATAATCTGACTGGCTGTTAAAGCAAGTAATTAGGGGGTGAGTCCAATCAGTACAATATGTGTCGGTTGTTGCTTCATTCTATCTTTGTCTTATGAATTGAAACTAAATAAGTGTATGTCCCAGCATGGGTTGTTTTTGTGCTCACACATAGAGCCTGTGGCTCCCACATGCTCATTATATTATTATCAGGCCACCCAGTGTCTTAAAGAGCATGGCTGGAATGTGTGCGCGAGTGGTGTGGGTGTTAGGATTTGTTCAACAACTGTTATCAGGATTGCAAGTATAATCATTATAAACTAGGGATTAGAGATGCACTTTCTGTCATATCAATAGAGATTAAGTTAGTCACATGGTGCCTTGTTTTATATTGTTATGATTTGTCTCCATTTGGCCTGTGCAGCTGAGCCTGTAAGCCTTGTTCCCCTCGAAAGATAATGAGAATATATCAGCATTGTGTTAAAGTAATTGGGAGAGGTCGGGTATTGTTGCCTGCTTCCTGATTTAATCGCTTTGTTGTGCCTCGCGTGCAACGCCGTCGCAGCGGGGGAAGAGATGCGCGGCAGAAAGCCGGGGGCGGCGTTACGTCAAACGTCTCGGCCACGCTCCCCGATCGCCTATGCGCTCATATGGTTATCATCTCCCAGGCAGGATGCGCCACAACAGACACAAAGGGGAACAGGCTAGAGTCGTGTTTCACAAGGCGAACGCTGTCATGTGTCTCGAGAAGTGACGGACAATAGAGGGTGAGGAAGGGGAAGGGGGACGGGACGTCAAAAGGAGCGAGGAATTATCTCTTGCTTTCTTGCTGTTGTACCTTGGAAGTCCAGAAAATCCTCCAGTGCGTTGGGGAAAGTATCTTCCCTCTGGTGCTCCCCTTCATAAAGCCCCGTCGTGGTGTACTTCAGTGGGTGGTGGCGCTTCCCAAATCTACCTCGGCAATCAAAGTGAGCCAGGAGATTGTCCAAATCCTGAAGATGAGTCTGAAGCTTTTCGGCCTGTAACAACATCATGATTTTAAAAGAATCAGAGGGAGAGCAGGCTTTTTTGTTAAAAAAAAAAAAAAAAAAAGGTGTGAAAAATAAAATAATGTGGCTCTAAAATATCTGTATTCATTTATTCAGATGCAAAGATTGAGATGTGACTTCAATTCTTAGTACACCAACACATGAAAATGTAGTATTTCAACAAAAGCAATGAATAAATGAATATCAACAACGCGATAAGGGATGGAAAAGCGTCTTCCTATCTGGATCCGCTCGCTGTTCTGTGTGCCATAGGCAGAGGAGGAAAGCATTGCGAGAGATAAGTAGATTAGACTTTGAGAGAATAAAAATCAGGTCTAAAAGTGAAAAATAAAGGGACGTGATTGGTCCTGGAAGTTAAACAGTCACAGATTTATTAAATGTTGGTGTGATCACACATCTTTTTAAGGGGGAAGATGTGCCATAAGTTGTCCACAAGACCAATATGATTATCAGCAGTGCTTTCTGCTAGTTAGTAACCAAAGTGTCTGCCAGGTGATAAAAAAAAAAAAAAAAGTCTTCAGATTTTACTCTTGGCTCTAGACAACTTATTTTCTGGGTTTGATCATCTTTTCAATAAATACGAAATAAATCGTTGAAAGAAAGCTCAGAAGTAGTCCCGGTTGATGTTTGTGAAAAGTCATGCAGGGGTCACGGCAAATACATAGAAAACGGTGCTCTGCTCCGATGAGACCAAAACTGAACTATTTGACCCACAGCGAGATGCAACGTTTTGCTGAAAAGTGACAGTCCATCTAATAGAGTACACCATCACTATGGTGAAACATGGTGGTGGCAGCGTGCAGCGAGAATTAGGGTTGGTGAGTAGATTGATAGAGCTGAAATGTAGGGTAAACTTGGAAGAAACACTTTCAGAGGTTGATATTAGCGTGACATCAATCTCGAACATACAGCCTGAACTACAGCACATGTTGGATCAAAGCATATTGATTTATCATATTACAGAGAAACATTGCTCCTCAAAGCATTGACAATTTAAAGATTCTAATCTTTAAATAGTTTGTGATGACTTAATTGTCATGAGTTGGGGTTGTTTGGGTTTGTTTTCTGTAGTGTATCCCGCTTCCTTGGTTAATTGGCGCGGGTGTTTTCAGTTTGGTAATTGGGTGCTTGTCTATTTTAGTTCAGTTGGGATTTTCAGCGTTGCTGGATCCTCGTCGTATCTGTGTTCCTGTTCCTGGGGAAGAACAACTATTAAAGACACTTGAACTTTCTGCTAGTTGTGGGCCTGACTCCGTCTTTCGATGATGACCGCACATGACACTAATATGAAACTCTTAAAATACGACGATTGTTGGTTTTTGACAAGAAATGAAAAAGTTCTCAGGGTATGAAGGATTTTGCAAGGCCATGATGTTACTCCATTTCTCCGTTTTATGTTTTATCCAAAGGGGGAAAAAAAAAAGTCAGCACCAAGATAGGGAGGCAAAGAGAGCAACCGGTGGGAGGGGGATGGGATGTTAGAGGACAGGAAGAGTAATTGCAAGAGTTCAGAGAAGACAAGAGTTGGGATGTTCACTGAATTGCTAACACTGTGGAAATCACTGCATGTATTCGCACAGGAATGGTGCTGGTCCGGCGAGGACGTCCAGCCACTTCTGCAAGGGGGAAAAGAATAAGTGCAGGAAATAAAGGCAGAACATGTCAAGAGGTATTGGATTCTCCTCAGAAGGGAAATCCAGGGACACACAGAGTCTTGGCACACCGAACGCGGGATGCAACAGATCCAAAGGGACAAAAAGGAGCGCAGGAGATCATTAGGGCAAATGTCCCTTTCTATTTCAATGCACATCCACTGTATAACTGCAATCTCCAAAATACAAAGGAGCCATACGGCTGTAAGGAAGGTCTGCAAAGGCGGCGTGCTCCGGGGGAATGTGATATTGCACCTCATGAAAGCAGGAAGGCAAGAAACTCCATGTAGGTGTGAAACCTATTTATATACATTAGTGCAGCAACCAAGTGTTTAAGACAGAATCGAAAAATGAGACATTAGGAAAAATGGAGGTAGATGAAGCAAACAAAAATGCATGGCACGGGGAGAGCTATTTACACAAATCAGGAAATTTACAGTAGAATTTGGTAATACCAGGCCTTTTTTTAATCCCAAAGTGCGGAAATTCACTTGTTACAGCAGTACAGTAGCTAAATATGCCCCATCCATCCATCCATCCATCCATCCATCCATCCATCCATTTTCTTACACCCTTATCCCTTGTGGGGTCGGGAGGTGCTGGTGCCTATCTCCAGCTAACGTTCCAAGCGAGAGGCGGGGTACACCCTGGACAGGTCGCCAGTCTGCCGCAGGGCAACACAGAGACAAACAGGATAAACAACCATACACACACACACTCACATAGGGACAATTTAGAAAGACCAATTAACCTGACAGTCATGTTTTTGGACTGTGGGCGGAAGCCGGAGCACCCGGAGAGAACCCACGCATGCACAGGGAGAACATGCAAACTCCGTGCAGAAAGACCCCGGGCCGGAAATCGAACCCAGGACCTTCTTGCTGCAAGGCAACAGTGTTACCAACTGCGCCACTGTGCAGACGAAATACGCCCCAATGAATATAAAAATATCTGGAAAGATAATATAAACTATATATTAACAAAATGCATTGTTAAAATAAAATTAAAATTTTAAATACAGACTAAATAAATACTAAACATGTTCTGTTGCATGGAGATTGCACAACTTTACAGAATTCACATGAAGGTAACGTAAAGAGCACGTTATTTGCTACATGTGGAAAAGTGAAAAGTCACTGAAAACACTTACACTCAAGGGCAATCTTGCTGAACTAATTCACCTAACAGTAATGTTTTTGGCCTGTGGGAAGAAGTCAGAGTACATGGAGAGAACCTACATATAAACTCTGGCAGAATATGCAAACGCCATGCAGACAGAACCCAGGCCTGGATCTGAACCTTTGCATTAAAAACGCATTTTAAATTCACTAAATTCCTTCACCAGGGTGCCCGTATCAGCACAGAAGTGATCTTTAACTACAGATACTCACATGTTTTTTGACGAGGCCGTAGCAAACTGGACACTCCTCACACTGGTGAGTGGCTCGGTCATAGAAATAATTCATCTCACATTTGTCGCACTTGTGACCCACGAAGCCCCGGCGGCACTGGCAGGTGCCGTTGCCATGACACTGCATGGAAGCGGAGCCCATCGGGTCACAGTTACAGGCTGGATGAAGCGGGTTTAGACAAGAAGGGGAGTTAGGAAGCGAGGGTAAACAATTTACGAGTTAGAGAAAGCTTTCAAGTGTGATCTGTACTGAATGATCAGACAAGGGCATAGGGGTCAGCAGCAATGCCTGATGTAAGGTAGTGTACCTCTGCAGCCTTGTGAGGAGAATCCAAAAAAGCCCACACGGCAGGAGTCACACAGGGTCCCCTCCACTCCTGCGCGACACAAACACTCCCCCGTGATTGGATGGCAAGCCATCGACAGCGAGCCGACTGGGTTACATTTACACCTGGTGAAGGCAGGACAATGTCTTAATGGCAGGTTCAATGCATAATCTCTCATACAGCCCTTCTTTCAGATGCGGTGGGAATCCATTTACCTTTCGCATCCATTGCCAGGCTGAAGGTTGAAGAAGCCAACTTCACAGTGGCTGCAATCTCGCCCGGTTACATGAGCGAGGCAACGGCAATTTCCTGTCATGGGGTGGCATTCGTCAACAGCCCCGGAGGTTCCCGCAGCGTTGCAGTGACATGCTGGAGAAGAACAAATAAAGCATTTTAATAGTTAATGTAAAGATAATGTTATATTGTTGACAGCTTAAATTTGCATGCATCTCCTTTTCATATGGAATATGCTATTAGTTTTATCTCATGTGAGTGCTGTGGGGAGAATTAGATAAAATGACAGACAGGAGCATGGAAATTCAAGCATCCCTCTGCAGCATTGTTCTGCCGGATAAATTCAACTGGGGATTACAGGTAGGAGAAAAATAGGAAAAGGAATATGAAAGTGGAAGAATGAACACCTCTGCTGTGGCACTTTGGGTCGTTTCCTGCCTTTGTAACTTTATCTAAAGTTCAGTCGCTGATTTTTTTTTCTTCTTTTTTTTACCTTTTAACAATTCAAGGACTTTTTTTTTAAGTGATCCGACTCTGAGCCATGTGCTCATCTTATTTGAAACTTTAGCCTTTTTGTAACCTGAAAAAAAAAAAAAAAAAAAGAGTGTGCACCTATACAGCAGAAGTGAACGCTTCAAATAGATATTCCTGCATTCCTGTCGAGAGAAATACCTGAATCCCAGCTCCACTGATTATATAAGAAGTAAAACTTTATAAACCTTCTACTGCAGTCTAATGGGATTTTCTTTTTCTTGAGGAGTTGCGGTGTAAAAACAGCTAACTGACATGTTCAAAAGTCTTAATTTATGACAAAATTCTTCTCACAGTTTTCTTTAAAACATTTAAAACTGAGTTTGTAAGGACTTTGATATCTTTCACAGTTCTACACCAGCTATACTCACAGTTGTAACTTTATACATCCCTGTGGACAGTTGTAAGTTCATTTAGCATAAATCTGCAACACGGACAGGATTTTAGATATTTTTGAAAGGGCAGCATGAAACGAATAGTGCAGTCAGAAGTCTGTATGCACTCCTTATAATTTTGGGGATTTTACTGCATTTAACCTGTTCTTTTTCCAAGGTAGAATGATTATATATACATTTGGTGAGCTGTGAAACAACAAATGTGGATTTTTCTCTGAACCACTCAAGGTCAAAATTATACACACATAACAAAAATATCTGTATAAACATATTTTGCCAAGTTGCAGGGAAACGACTTGTTCTTTGTAGCCACAAACAAGGTCCTGCTATAATTGTGACAGAATATTTGACCAATTGTGCAATTAAAAATCACATAGCTTGTTTAAACTGGTTGGTTTTAAGGCACAGAGCCAACCTTTAGCCAGGTATGCACTGAGATGAAAATTTGGGGCAATATTCACTAGTAATATGGCGGATATTTTATATATGTTTAACTACCCTTTCAGCGCTTTGAAAAAAACAACTGCCCTGCTGACTTCACCACTGGGTCTCTGCTTCGGTTTTCCACAATCCTGTGCTACATCACTGTCACTGTCACATAATCAAACACACACCTCATGACCAACCTCCTTCCCCAGAAAAAAAATTGCAGAAAGATAGAAAGAAATATTAGTTGGTAATATTGGCCCAGTTTAATTGATCAAACTGACACTGTTATATTAAAAACGACTAATATTGGCCGATTTGGATGTTAGTGTCGATACATATCACGCATTCCTACAAAATATGCTGTTGCAAAACAACTCAGGAACTACTAAAGTTTGAGCCTAAGATCCTGGAACATCAGCGTGATTGTCCATGGTGAAGCAAGTTTAACATCACAACATACTGAGTCGGTGTTAACTAAGAAAGAACTCCCTGCTCCAAACTGCTTCAAGCATGACTGAAATTTTTCCACATAGAAAAGTTTATTTTTTTCTGGAGAAATCAGGACAAAGATGGAGGTGTTTGCCTATAAAGTCCAAAAAATATGTTTGAAGGTGTAGAGATGAGGCTTTCAAAGCCAAGACTACTGTACTGTCTGTATCTGGCTGAGGGTCTGTTTCAATGGCAGCTTGGGCACTGAACAAAGTGGTGGAAATTATGAAGGCAGGCGACTATCACTAAATTCGATGAATATTGATTGTAATTGGATGTTCCATCAAGGTAATGATCTCAACCAAGCAAGTTTTGGAATAACTAATGTTGGACTTCTGGAAAGACCTAGCTTCAGCAATTTTCTAAGGGATCGTTTTTCATAAATTACTGGAGGGGTATGTATATTTTTGAGAGTGTACGTATGATTTTGATCCTGTGTGTGTGTATAGGAGTACACCTGCTATTTTCACATCTTTTCTATTTCACATTTGTTTCCTAAATTATCTTAAAATTAAAAGTCAATTCTAAGAAAAGAAGGGATTCAAAAGGCAAATTAATAATTTTATCTATGATAAATGTGTAAACTTGTAATTGGCACTCTTCTGTTAAACCCCCCCCAAAAAACTATCCATATTAAAAAACTAAAAGACATTATCTTCTAATGCTTTCTTAGTGACTCACGTCTGCACTTCTGTCTGGCCGCTTGGTTCAGGGCATCGCCATAAAAACCCTGCTTACAGCGCTGGCACTGGTCGCCCTCTGTGTGCCCCAGGCACTTCAGGCATCGCCCGGTAAAGTGGTCACAGACTCCCACGGCGTTGAAATCCACATTTCCGTTGCAGGTGCACCTTGCGCAGGGGCGAGACGTCCCTGACGTTCCCAGGGGGTCGCCGTAGTAGCCATCATCACAAATCTGACAGCGCACGCCTGCACGTGCACAATGAAAGGCAAATGAGGTGAGAGGGACTTTGATGATAGTGCCAGAGGTCATTTTCGTGTAACATTAGACTATGTTCTAATTAAATTAAATCCGCTGATTAAATGAGCCTGAATCACAGGTGGTCCTTCGCAGTGACAGGAAAAGCAAATGAGCCGACTTAAAATGACAGTCTTCTCGGTAACAAGCTGATTTATGGAGACGTGGTTTGAATCTTGTCATAAAGCTCCTCATTTACTTTGTTGACTCTCCGTGCACATCATCTTAAATTGCAGGATTCTCCTATCACCTGTCTGTCCTGCAGGGCAGTTGGTGCAGACCACCTGTCCGGTCTCTGCAATCTGGGCGCAGCTGCTGAGGCCTGGGCAAGGGCAGGCCTGACAATCACCGCGAGTGCCAATCAAAGCGTTGCCATAGTAACCATCCAGGCAGAGCTCACAGGTCGTCCCGCCGGTGAAATCCAAGCACTCGCACACCCCTGCAACACAAAGAGGAGATACACATTTGTATCACACAGGAACACCTGCTCATAAATGACCAGACAATGTTTTTCTCTCCAGGCCAGCAGAGGGCGCTGTGTCTCTGGCCAAAAAGCAAATACTACAGTCCATATTCTGCTTTAGAATAAATAAATAAATAAATAAATAAATAAAACATTCCCTACAGCACACCATGGAGAGCAGAAGACAACTAAATTCACCCCGACTATAATTGCTTTGGGAAATATGTGAGCCAAATGCAGTCCGAAAGACCTTCAAGAAGCAAAGCAATTCCCCCACCATGAGGGGGGAGATTACCAATTCTATGATGTCCAAAGAACAAACTGTTGTGTTGAAATTCAGTAGAAAAAAAGGAAAAAGAAAAAAATCAGCTCTCAGCTATAAACGACTTTAAATGTACAACATGTGTTGATTTACTCGCATACACATCAAAGTCCCAGATGCATTCTATTCAATTTACACAGTGATTTATTTCTGTCCACCTGCTACATTTTAAATCTATGAAGCTACACCAGCCACTGAATGACACAATGTGACGCAGACCAGCCAGAATATCCACAGCAGCAATCTGATGTGAGTGTAGTGTGGAAAGATGAGCAGAATAGTCAGGCTGTACAAACGTCTGTGGCTGTTCAGTGACCCACAGTGGCCCAGCATCCTAGCCCACAAACGTGCTTAAAGCCAACTGTGGGTAATGATCTAGTTGAGTTGAAGCAGTGAAAATTTGTTATGACAAAGAGGAACTTTGAAGAAACATGAAGAAAGAGACTACTTTTCACATCAGAGAGTTGATGAGTTTTCCTGCAAGCTGTGAAACTTATTTCTGCAGTTACCATTTATATTTTCATAATTTCATATTAATATAACGTTTTACAAGGTATTTACAGCCCTTGAACTTTTTAACCATATGTTACATAACAATGAGAGACAGATTTTAATGTGGGCAAGGTGGCTCGTCACCCAGGACAGCACAGTCTTGAACTTTTGTCAAGACTGTTCTGAATCACTAGGGAAAAAAAAAAAAAAGAACAGTTCATTTCACCTGACAAATATCTATTTGCATATTTTGCATATTAACTGAATAGTACACAGGAATTCCTGCATGTGTCATGATGCCTGCATGTGTCTGCATGTTATGAGGGGCCGTTTAGGACAAAATTTACGTTTTGTCTCTCACACACTACCAAAAACTCTCGCATACTCCAAAAAATAGCCACGCACACTCCAAAAAATTACGTTTTGTCTCTCACACACTACCAAAAACTCTCGCATACTCCAAAAAATACTCACGCACATTCAAAAAATACTCAAATTGCGTATACACACACTACTAAAATGTCACACACACACAAAC